>JAKSZT010010581.1:7144088-7212112 GCA_026826555.1 Tolypeutes matacus
TAAATAAAATCTTTAAAAAAAAAAAAAAAAAAAAGACTGCTTCAACTCTGTTCTTTGCCTTGCCTTTTATATTTGATTCCCCACCCACCAATGGGTGGGGCTCAACGTCCTAATCATAACCTAATCATGCCCAGATTAACAGATCAGTTTACAAGCATGATCCAATTACATTTTTGGAATTCATAATTACATCAAATTGGCCAACAGTTACATCATCATTTCTATAATTGGTTGTTAGTAACTTATGAATCCATGGCTGATATTTATAATTCTTTTCTCTTACTCATTCCATGTTCCCTTTGACATCAACCAGCACCTCAATTGGTTGAAATCTTTTAACTGGTGGAGTAGTTCAAACTTTTGTTCCTAAAGAATATAAACTCTTAGTGGTCCTTTTTGTTGTAGTGTTCTATGAACTTTTTTTTTTTTTTTAACAAATCAATTTTATTAATACATATTAATAAAGAATACAATCTATCCAAAGTGTACAATCAAATCACACAGTTTTGCATTCATCACTTCAATCATTATTAAAGCATTTTCATTATTCCAGTAACAATAATAATAATAATGATGATAAAACAGACAAGCAAACACAAAAAATTCATCACCTCTCACTCACTCTATGCTTCCCCTGCTGTACATAGCTACTATTCTGTTTCTGTCTCTCTAGTTCATTTATATTTTGTAAAAACATTCTTATATATACAATATTACCTATATTCATGTTTTACATGAGGTTTCACTATGTTATACTATCCCATGTAATATTTTTTAGCTTTCCTTCTAGTAATACTCATGTCCTTAGACTTTCCCTTTCAACCACTGTCATACCTATATAACAGCACTGCTAGTTACAAACACTATCATGTGCTTTCACCATTTTTAATCATTTCTAAGGATTTACAAACAAGGTTTTTTTTTTACCAATTCTGCACAGATTAACCCTCAGCTTTCCATTCTCTACCTATTTTCTGGTGACCTGTATTCTAGTTATTAACTCCATGAGTCTATACAATATATTTAGTTCATAATAGTGCAATCATACAGTATTTGTCCTTCTGTGTCTGGCTTGCTTCACTTAACATAATGTCCTCCAGGTTCATCCATGTTGTCATATGCTTCATGATGACTTCATTTCTTCTTACAGCTACATAATATTCCAATGTGTGTATACACCACAATTTGCTTGCCCACTCCTCAGTTGATGGACACCTGGGTTGTTTCCATCTTTTGGCAATTGTGAACAGTGCCACTATGAACATCAGTGTCCAGCTGTCTGTTCGTGGCTCTGCTCTCAGTTCTTCTGGATATATACCTAGTAATGGTATTGCTTGGTCACATGGCAAATCTATATTCAACTTCCTTAGAAACTGCCAAACAGTCCTCCACAGTGGCTGTACCATTCTGCATTCCCATCAACAGCGAATAAGCATTCTTATCTCTCCACATCCTCTCTAACACTTGTAGTTTCTGACTTTTTAAACTGAAATTTATCATTCATACATGAACATCCATAAACAATAAGAGTATAGTATAAGTTGTGAACTTATAAAACAAACATGTATATCATCATACAGAGCTCCCATACATTATCCCACCACCAACACTTGAATTGTTGTGAAACAATTGTTAACAATCTATTAAAGAGCATCATCAAAACATTTCTACTAACTATAGCCAATATCTTAAATTTGGTGTATTTTTTCCCCAACCTACCTAGTTTATGACACCCTGTATTAGTATTATATACTAGTTTTAGTTCATTAGACAATGCTGTCGTATTTGTTCTGTTAACCATAGTCCATCTTCCACCACAGGATTCATTGTGTTATACAGTCCCATGCTTTGTACAATCCATTCAAAGTGTACACTCAGTGGCTTTCATATTCATCACAGAGTTGTGCTGTCATCGCTTCAGTCAATTTTCAAACATTTTCATTACTCTAAAAGGAAAAATCCTGTACCTCCTTATATCCCCCTATTCTTGTCCCTTAGAATTGATATAATACCTTCTTTGCCATTGCTGCAAAAATATTACAATATTACTGTTAACTGCAATCCATAAGTTACATTAGATATAATTTCCCCATATATCACCATATACTTAACACTTTGTAAAGGAAGAACATTCTTGTACTTATACTATTAATCACATTCTTCATCCACCAGCAAAATTGCTGTTATGCAGTCCTTACATTATTCTCTATCTTCTTTCAATTGAAATATTACATCCACAGACTACCCTTTTCAGCCACAATCACATTTATAAATAAGCAGTGTTAGTTATACTTATTATAATGTATTCCCATCAACCCTATTTATTTCCACTCATTTATAATAAACCTTATATGAATTATCCATACATTAAGCATCAGCTCCCATTTTCAACCCACAGTCAACTTCCTACTAACTTATACTCTAGGTTCTTTTTTTTTTTAAAGATTTTTTTTATTTATTCATTTATCGCCCCCCTGCTGCCCGCACTTGCCGGGTCAGCCAACCACGCCGCGTGGGCGGGCCCACCCCCACCAGGAGGCCCTGGGAACCGAACCCAGGGCCCCCCATATGGCAAACGGGAGCCCCACCAACCGAGCCACAGCCGCCTCCCTATACTCTAGGTTCTTAACCTTTTTTGTTCCACGGACCCCCTTGCCAGTCAAGTGAAATAAATACTACTGTAATTTATTTATTGCATACATTCATAAGTGAAGGAAATGCTAGATTTCAGTTAGAGGTCAGAGAAAAATAAAGATAATAAGTTGGTTTTTCAAGCTCATGGAGCCCCTGAAACTTTTCCATGGACTCCTTGGGGGTCCGGGATCCCTGGTTAAGAACCTCTGCTCTAGAGTTTGCCTCTGTGAGTTTACTCATCATTTTGGTTCATATCAGTGAGACCACACACTATTTGTCCTTTTGTGTCTGACTTATTTCACTCAATATAATGTCCTCAAGTTTCATCCATGTTGTCATATGCATTCTGATTTCATTTCTTATTACAGGTGAATAGTATTCCATTGTATGTGTATGCCACATTTTGTTTATCCACTCATTGGTTGATGAGTACTTGAGTTATTTCCATATTTTAGCAATTGTGAATAATGCTGCTATGAATATCAGTATGCAAATGTCATATTGTGTCCTTCCTTTCAGTTCTTCTGAATATATTTATTATAAGGGGGTTGCTAGAAAATACGGCAGTTCTATATTTAGTTTCTTGAGGAACCACCAAACTGTCTTCCAAAGAGACTGCACCATTCTACATTCTCATCAACAGTGAAGGAGTGTTCCTATTTCTCCACATCCTCACCAGCACTTATAGCATTCTGTTTTTGTAATATTGGCCATACTAGAAGATGTGAAATGAAATTTCAGTGTAGTTTTGATCTACATTTTCCTAATAGCTAATGATGTTGAAATTTTTTTCATGTGCTTTTTGGCCATTTGTATTTCTTCTTTGGACAAATGTCTCCTCAAGTCTTTCATCCACTTTTTAATTGGGTAGTTTGTCTTTTTACTTTTGAGTTGTAGTATCTCTTTATATATCATGGATATTAAACCCTTATTGAATATGTGATTTCCAAATATTTTCTCCCCTTGAGTCAGCTGCATTTTCACCCTGTTGACAAAGGGCTTTGAGGTGCAAAAGTGTTGAATTTTGAGGCGGTCCCATTTATCTGTTTTTTCTTTTGTTGCTCATGTTTTGGGTGAAAGATCCAAGAACCCACCACGTACCACCAGATCTTGAAGCTACTGCCTTACATTTTCTTCTAGTAGTTTTATGGCACTGATTTTTATATTTAGGCCTTTGGTTCATTTTGAATTGATTCTTGTATAGGAAGTGAGGTAGGGGTCATCTTTCATGCTTTTGGTTATTGATATCCAGTTATCTCAGCACCATTTTTTGAAGACTGTTTTGTTCCAGGAACGTGGACTTGGTAGGGTTGTCAAAAACCAGTTGGCCATTGAGATTAGGGTTTATTTCTGGACTCTCAATTCTATTCCACTGATCAATGTGTCTACTTTTATGCCAATATCATGCTGTTTTGACATGGTAGCAATGTAATATGTTTCAAAGTCATGCAGTGATAGTACTCCTACATTGCTCTTCTTTGTAGGATGCTTTTGGCCATTGGGATGCACTTTCCCTTCCAAGTAAATTTGGTACTTGTCTTTTCTATTTCTGTAAAATAGGGTTTTGGAATTTTGATTGGTATTGCATTGAATGTATAAATCAGTTTGGGTAGAATTGATATCTGCGATATTTAGTCTTCCAATTCATGATCACGGAATGTCTTTCCATTTGTTTAGGTCTTCACTGATTTCTTTTAGCATTGTTTTGTAGTTTTCTGAATATAGTTCCTATACAATTTTGGTTAAATTGATTCCTAGGTATTTGAGTTTTTCTGTTGCTATTGTAAATGGAATTTTTTTTCCTGATTTCCTCCTCAGGTTGCTCAACACTAGTGAACAGAAATATTTCTGATTTTTGCGTGTTGATCTTATATCCTGCTACTTTTCTGAACTTATTAGCTCAGGTAGCTTTATTGTAGACATTTCAGAATTTTCTAAATATATGATCATGTCATCTGCAAATAGTGAGAGTTTTACTTCCTCTTCTCCTATTTTTATGTTTTTTTTTTTTTTTAATTCTCTAATTGCTTGAGTTAGAACTTCTAGCACAATGTTGAATAACAGTGATGGCAGTGGGTATCCATGTCTTGTTTCCAATCTTAGAAAGAAAGCTTTTAACCTTTCCCCATTGCATATGATATTGGCTGTGGGTTTTTCATATATGCCCTTTATCATACTGAAAAACTTTCCTTGTATTCTGATATTTTGAAATGTTTTTTTTTAATATCAAGAAAATATGCTAGATTTTGCCTAATGTCTTTTCTGCATTGATCAACAGGTTCATGTGGTTTTTTTCCCCATCAATTTGTTAATGTGTTGTATTTTGTTAACTGAACCACACTTGCATACCAAGAAATAAATCTCACTTGATAGAGGTGTATAATTCTTTTGATATGATGTTGGATTGTATTTACAACTATTTTGTTGAGAGTTTTTACATCTGTGTTCATTAGAGAGGTTGGTCTTTAATTTTCTTTTTTATAGTATCATTATCTGGCTTTGGTATTAGGGGGATGTTGGCTTCATAAAATGTGTTGGGTAATTTTCCCTCCTCTTCAATTTTTTGGAAGAGTTTAAACAGAATTGGTACTAATTCAACCTTGAAATGCTTGGTAGAATTCACCTGTGAAGCCATCCGGTCCTGGACTTTTCTTTGTTGGGAGATTTTTGATGACTGATTCAATCTCTTTAAGTGTGATTGGTGAGTTCTTGTATTTCTTGTAGAGTCAGTATAGGTTGTTTGTGCATGTTTAAACATTTGTCCATTTCATCTGTGTTGTCTAGATTGTCGGCATATAATTTCTCATAATATCCTCTTATGATCCTTTTCTGTAGTCATAATTTTCCCCCTTTCATTTCTGATTTTACTTATTTGCATCTTCTCTTTTTCCTTTGTTAGTCTAGCTAAGGGTTTGTCAGTTTTTTTTTTTTTTTTTTTTATGGCAAAATATTTAATGTCTATGAGTACTTCACCTTCATATTCCTGTTATGATTCAAAAGCCTCCCCATGGTCAGTTTTATTGTTCTTGTCAAAGACACAGTTTTGTTTTTTTAAATTTTCTTTATTGTTTTTTATTCTCAATTTCATTTATTTCTGCTCTAATCTTTATTATTTCTTTCCTTCTTCTGGCTTTGGGATTGGTTTGCTGTTCTTTTTCTGGTTCCTCCAAGTGTTCAGGTAGGTCTTTGATTTTAGCTTTTTTTTTTTTTTTTTTAATATAGGCATATAAGGGCTATAAATTTTGCTCTCAGCACTGCCTTCACTCTTTCCCATAACTTTTGAGAAGTTATGTTCTTATTTTCCTTTGTCTCAATATATTTACTAATTTCCCTTACAATTTCTCTTTGACCCACTGATTTGTTTAGTAGGGCGTTATTTAGCCTCAACACATTAAAAAATTTTCCCTTTTCACATTATTATTGATTTCCAGCTTTATTCCATTATGCTCTGAGAAGGTGCTTTGTATATTTTCAGTCTTTTTATATTTATTGAGACCTCCTTTGTGAAAGAATATGTGGTCTATCCTGGAGAAATATCCTTGAGCACTTGAGAAGAATGTATAATTTGCTGATTTGGAATGCAATGTTTTGTATATGTCTGTTAGGCCTCTAGCTTATTTTTCATATTGTTCACATTCTCTGTTTCCTTATTGATAATCTGTCAGTTGTTCTATCTAATGATGTAAGTGGTGTGTTGAAGTCTCCAACTATTATTGTAGAGATGCCTATTTCTCCCTTCAGTTTTGCCAAAGTTTGTCTCATGTATTTTTGGGCACCCTGGTTAGGTGCATAGATATTTATGACTGTTATTTCTTCCTAGTGGATTGTCCTTTTTATTAATATAGAATGGCCTTCTGCATCTCTTGTAACTTTTTTGTATTTAAAGCCTGTTTTGTCCGATATTAGTATAGCTACCTCTGCTCTCTTTTGGTTATTGTTTGCATGCAGTATCTTTTTCCAACCTTTCACTTGCAACTTATTTGTATTCCTGGGTCTAAGGTGAATCTCTTATAGGCAACATTTGGATGGCTCATGTATTTTATCCACTCTGTCAGCCTATATCTTTTTATTGGGGTGTTTAATCCATTTACATTTAATTATATTACTGTAAATGCATTATTTACTTCCACCATATTCTGCTAGATAAAATGCTTTGCTAATGCTTTGATATATATATATGCATATAGATTGATATGATGACATAATTAACTCAAGCATAAGAAAGCAATACATAGACATATATTTATTTATTTTATTAAACTTCTGTTAAAAATAGGGAGAATATAAAATAGGCAAAGGATTGTCTACAAACAGGCATCCAACTGCTGCATCATAATCCTTCATGATATACATACATATAGATATAGGCTCACCAAATTGGGGGACATACCAACTTACCTGGCCCACGTCTGGCCAGAGTCCCAAGTGGATGCAATATAAATATATGTATTTAGTTAGTAAACCTTTGTTAATAAGCGAGGGATTGTTTATAAACGGGGGTCCAACTGCCACATTCCAATCCCTCATGATATGCATACATACATCCATAAGCTCACCAAACAGGGGGACACACAAATTTACCTGGTCCATGTCCGGCCAGAGTCCTGATTAGATGCAACATTGCAACATATATATATATATATACACACACACACATATCTAGTTTAATAAGTCTATACTGACAAGTAGAGTGAGAAACATGAATAGCATAATCAATCAAAAAATTAAATCAATATTGAACAGTCACAAAATGACAGAAAAATAGAGCAGTCTTACATACAAAGTCACCAACATCTCGCTTTCGGCTGGGAAGTCCTGAATCAGCAGTTGATACCAGAGTCTTGATTGAAAACACCTGTACAGAGCACCCTCTCCCAGGGTGAGACTTCAACTGGCCTAACCAGGGACTGTCCCTTTTATTGAGCTCATAATCAATGAACTTGATACTATGGATGCCAACTTGTTAGTACTGCGTCAATTCCCGAGGAAGTGGCCAGCCTCCTCAGGAAAGAACACAACATTTCCCTGGCCGTACATTACAAGGTTTATTCATTAGTCCCTGGAAAAGTGGCCAGCCTTTTCAGGGAGGAACACAACACTCCCCAGAATGCACCCTATCTGTTCTTATTTGTTACAAAACATCCCCAATGTGCTCTCTGTTCTAGTTCTCATCATTCATCCTGAAATATTAAAAGTGCTGACTAGCAAGGCATTGGTTTGCTGATTAACAAAGTTTCCTGCATGATGTTTCACCTTTAGGTTTGAACAATACTAAATTTTTTCCCAATACACATCATATAATCTTTGGCTTTCATATGTCATATCTTATTTTCATCTTTCTTTTTATTCTTTTGATTATCCTTTCTGCTAGTCCTCTCTTCTAACTTCTCCTCCAAGCCTCTCTCTCCTGTCTTAATCTTTTGGGCTGTAAAGCTCCCTTTAATGCTACCTGCAAATGTGATTCTTTTTTATGAGCTCTCTTAGTTAGTTTTTTTCATGAATATTTTAACTTACCTTCATGTTTGAAGGCCAATTTTGCTGGATAGATAAAGAATTCCCTTTATCTTTCTCTTTCAGTATCCTAATTATATCTTATCACTGTCTTCTCACTTCCATGGTTCTAATGAGAAATTTGCAGTAAGTCTTACTGTGTGTCCCTTGTATGTGATAGTTTCTTTCTCCCTTGCTGCTTTCAGAATTTTCTCTTTATCTTTGGCATTTGACATTCTGAGTAGTATAGGTCTTGGAGTAGGTCTATTCATATTTATTCTGATTGAGGTAGTCTGCAGTTCCTGGACATGTAAATTCATTTCTTTCACAAGAGTTGGGAAATTTTCAGCCATTATTTCCTTAAATACTCTTTCGGTCCCTTTTCCCTTCTCTTCTTCTTCTGGAACTCCCATGACACCTATGTTGTTGTGCTTCATTCAACTCCCTTAACCCCTGTTCAATTTTTTTGCCATTCTTTTCTTTTTCTGTTCTTTCTCTTCAATTTCAGCTGTTCTTTCTTCTCCATCACTTATTCTTTCTTCTATCCTTTTGAGTCTGCTATTGTATGTCGCTAATGTTTTTTTTTTTTATTTTAATCTCAGCTGTTCTGTCTTTCATTCCCATAAGCTCTGTTATTTTTCTATTCAGGTTTTCAAATTAGTGCTCTCCCAGTGTCTTCTTGATATCCTTTATTTCTTTAGGCATAATGTCTTTCAATTCATTGATTTGATTTAGGATATTTTTATGAACTTATTGATTAATTGTCTCAAATCTGTCTCACCTGGGCCTTGATATATTCCTTTCTTGGTCCATTTCTTACATTTTCTTAGTATGGCTTATAATTTTTTGCTGATGTTTCAGCATCTGATTGATGGTGAGTTTACTCTGATATTCTATTTCTCTCTCACAGGAATTAAGTGGCAGGAGGCTGTGTGTTACTGCCGTTCTTTGATTTTTGGTTCAACCTGTTCTAGGTCTTTAGGATTGTCACTCTTAGTGTCTCAAACCCAGGCCATGGACCCACTAATAGATTGCAGACCCACTTCCATAGACCTTTGGGGAGGAGGCTGTAAAGGCCAGAGAAATCTTCTCTATTTCTTACTTTTAAGTTTCCTCACATAACTTCCTTGTTCCACCTGCAGATGGCACCCTTCAGCAGCCTTCTCAGTTCATACCCTTCTGGGAGTGTGTTTCCTGCAACACCAACTGCAACAAAGTGACAGAGGATCCTTTCTCAGGGCTATTCAGAGCCTCACAATTCAAACTTTGTCTGAGGCTGTTCTGCAATCTTTGCTGGCAGCCCCCTCTCTTTTTCCAGGTAGGAAGTAATTCCCCTCCCCTCTGTGTTCTCAACAATTAGTCCTGATCAGTAGGGAGGATGTTTCTGAGAGTTGGATCTCTTTAGTCCTGCTGGCTCCCAAGGTAAACAATGGCCCATCCCCACCCAGCCTGGAAGGACTCATGGAACACAGCAGACTAAATTTGTTGACCAAAAGTGAGTGAGCCTTAGGCTGCATCCCTCTCTCTCCTCTTTCCTGTGGAGGTAGACCCCTTGTAGTCTCCTCTGTCCATAGCTGCTGGCCAAAGGCCAGAAAATTCAAGCTGCCTGCTAAGTGTTGGGGGAAGGGCACCGGCACTGGCGGCTGCAGCTGTGGCTGCAGCTGCAGCTTTAACTCATAGTTTTGCCTTTGAGAGTCTTTTTCTTTGTTCCTCTCTCTTCTGGGTAGATTCCAGTCTTCACCTGCTGTCCTAAACCCTAGAACATTTTTTTCCAGATGTTTCTGCCTGTCCTCTAGCTACTTTTTCTGGGAGAGAAGTGAGTCCTGTGCTGCTCTAATGTACCATCTTCCCAGAAGTTCTCTCCATTACCTTTTTTTTTTTTTTTTTTATGGTCAAAAAACTTATATTTAGAATTAGCCAGCTGGACTCAGTTTAGATGATCCCAATTTTGTTGGCAACATCCAAAGCATCATAGTCAGGTGCCAGACGAACATATGCCTTCTTCTCTCCATCAGGCCTGATCAGTGTGTTGACCTTGGCCACATCAATGTCATAGAGCTTCTTCACAGCTTGTTTGATCTGGTGTTTGTTGGCCTTGACATCCACAGTGAACACAAGTGTGTTGTTGTCTTCAATCTTCTTCATGGCTGACTCAGTGGTCAGAGGGAACTTGATGATGGCATAGTGGTCAAGCTTGTTTCTCCTGGGGGCGCTTTTCCGAGGATATTTGGGCTGTCTCCTGAGACGCAGCGTCTTAGGCCGCCGGAAGGTGGGTGACGTGTGGATCTTCTTTTTTTTGTGGCTGTGGACGCCTTTCAGTACTGCCTTCTTGGCTTTCAAAGCTTTTGCTTTGGCTTCGGTTTTGGGAGGGGCAGGCGCTTCCTTCTTCGCTTTCGGTGCCATCTTCGTGAAAAGGCTCTCCATTAACTTTTATTACTGAACCTGGAAGTACTGAGAGGTACCTCAGAGGATTCTTTGAGTTCCAGACATATCCACCCTGTCCCCTGCCTTACTGTGTAGTAGCATCCATCTTATTTCCCTTAATAATAGAGATCAGTCACCCTTCTTTGCCTGTCGTTTCAGTGGCATGAGGTACCCCACCATGGCCAATGACAGCCTCATCTTTCAGTTCAGTGGAACTATTATGTTGTTTGGTGCAAGCATTGTCCCTTGAGAATTTAAGGCCTCTGAAGGATCAGAGCTTACATTTTCAGGGACTAGAAGCAAAAGTTCAAGTTGGTTACTGGATATACTTCTCTCGATTGATTTCTAGACCTGCAAATTCTATGAACAGAAATAGCATCATAAATTGGCTGCTGGTTCAAATCATATGCCACCTCCTTTAGGACAGCATCGCTCCTTTGCAGGAGTTATCTGGCAGAATGTACTGTAACTGAATTTATAGTAGACTGTTCTAATGTTCTATAGGACCGGGTATTTTTCAGTGACAGAGAACATGGCAAGATCAGTGAATTTCATAGGTATGGGCCCTCTGACACACTTTGTTTTCTGTAGAATAAATTAATTGGTCAGTGGCAATGTTGTATTCACGATGGTATCTATAGAGGTACTGTATACAGGAATGGAAAATCCATATCCAGAACAAGTGTCTCCTCTAGTGAGGACAAATAGCATTATGTAATAGGCCCAGTGAAATCAACCTGCTACCAAGTAGCTTTCTGGTCCTCAGGAATGAAACCATCACAGAAAGTCAGCATCAGTCTATGCTGTATAGCAATAATGGTAGCCAGATCTGCTCTGGTGGAATCCATGTTGTTGAGGCAATGTATAACTCATCCTTACTTCTGTGGTCATTATGAACCTGTGCTCAATGAGTAATATTACTGGAGTGGCTGGGGAAAGAATTGACTGGCATCCACAGTAAAGACCATCTTGTCCATAGAGTCACACTTCAGCTTATTCTATGCTAACTCTTTTGTTTTGATAATCATTTCACTGCAATTCATCTTGTCACCATCACCAATGCTTTCCATGTTGAAACTTCCAGGGGCTGTTTCTCTATTCCATTTTTATTCAACTTCTCAGTATCATTTGACCCAAATGACCACCACTATTTTTAAAAAGAATATGACCTCATACTCTATTTTCCTCATGTTTAACTGACCTTTGAAATTTTTTTTCTTACAAAATAAGGAAGAATGTCTCTTCCTTCTCTATCCAATCTAGCCTCTCTTTTCTGTTTAAACTCTCTTCCTTTATTATATTCTTCCATGGCTTCAAATACGATCTATGTGTTGAAAATCCCCCAATTTTTATCTCTAGTTTATACTCTCCCTTGAGTTCCAGACAGATAGCCAGTTGCTTATTATGTATTTCCACTTCAGATAACAAAATTTAATAAATTAAAAGATGAAACTATTGATTTTTATTACCCACTTCCACTCCCAACTTATTCCTCAATCATTCATCCATATGATCTAGCCCAAAACTCAGCAATTATTCTTGATGCCTCCCTTTCTCTCCTTAACTACAGACCTGCTCCTAAATCACCAGCAAGTATTAATAGGTTTTATGGCCAAAATATATCTTGACTCTATCCTCTCCTCTTCATCTTCACAGTCATTACCATAATCAAAGACACTGTGATGTATAAGTTAGTAAAACACAATAGCATTTTAACTGGTTTTCTATTTATTCTTCACACAGTAGCTAGTATGATATTTAAACATGTAGAAAAATCCTATCACTTTACTTCCAAAATGCTCAATAACTTCCCATTTCATCTAGAATGAAATCTAAACTTGTTACCACAGTGTACCAGGCTTTATATAATGTGGCCCCTCCTATCCCTTCCACTTTATCCCATGTTGCTAAGTTACTTTCCTCATTGCTCATCATGCTCCAGTCATAATGCTCTTATTCCTGTTTCTCTAACACATTAAGCCATTTCTTTCTGACCTAAGTCCTTTGCACTTGCATTTCTTTCTGCCTGGAATTAGGTCCCATGGCTCTCTGCTACAAATTCTACTTATTATTTATGTTTATGTGCAAATCCCACCCCCTAATGGATGTTCTCCCTGACCATCTTATCTAAAGTAACTTCACCACTCTTGTTTCAGTTTCAGTTATCTATTTCCAATTTAAAAACACCACCAAAACATTGTGATTTAAAACACAGTTTCTTTGCTTATGATTCAATGGGCCAGCTAGTTGGACAGGGTTCATCTTTGATACTTTGTCTTTGCTCCACATCATGTTGACTGGTGTGGTGGTTTTAAACTGTATGCACCCCAGAAAATCATGTTCTTAAAGCTAGTCCATCCCTGTGAGTGTAAACATTTTGTAAGTCGGGCCTTTTGATTAGTTTACTTCAGTTAAGGGATGGCCAAGAGTGGGTCTTAATTCTCTTACTGAAATCCTTTATAAATGTGATGAATATAGACAGAGGGAGGTGAGGGAGAGAGAAACCCATGGAAACCAGAAGTTGAAAGCAACAGAACCAGGAAGAGAAGGGAGAGACCAGCAAACACCATCATGTGTCTTGCCATTTGGCAGAGGAGCCAAGGATTGCTGACAGCCGATCTTTGGGAAGAAAGCATCATCTTGATGATGTCTTGATTTGGACATCTTCCCAGATTCTCACTGTAAGTGAATAAATTCTCATGGTTAAAAGCCAACCTGTTTTATGGCATATGCTTTTAGCAGCTCAGCAAACTAAAACAATTGAGTTTATGAGTTCTGGGTAAGTTGGCAGTTCACCTGGTGGTTGGCACTCAGAAAGCCTAACTCACTTGTCTATAAGCTGCCTGGGACTGTCAGCTGGAGGGCCTTGGTTATTATCCACATAACCTCTCCATCAGGCTAGCTCAGTTTCCCTCACAAGATATTTGAACTTCAAGAGGGTGAGAGTAAAAGTTACCCAATGTCACCTCAACAACATTTTATTGCTCAGAGCAAGTCACAAGGCTAAACAAGTTTTAAGGGGTAGAGAATATCTCTTGATGGGAGATACCAAAAATAATCTGTGTCTATTTTTAATCCACTGTACCCACCTTCCTGTGACCTCCCCATCAAGCTTTGTCTCATCATCCCATTTATTTCTTTCATAGCTCTTAACATCATCTAAAGTTATCTTGTTTGTATATTTGTTTCCTTTTGATAATTAATCCTTCTCTCTCCATTTGAGTGTCAGTGCCAAGCAGGGAAATATTTTTTCTGACTTGGTTATTACTGAATCTCCCAGAGGTTAGAACAATGTCTTGCAAAATGTTGAAGCTCAATATATGATTGTTGAATAAATGGGTGGATGACTAAGACAATTCAGAACATCTGGTTCAATAAGAGAAGGCATGTGGACCAGTCCTTACATGGTTCAGTAGATTGAGTTATGTACTACAGAAAGAAAAAAAAAAACATGTTCTTCATCTAAAACCCATTCCTGTGGATATGAATCCATTGTAAATAGTACCTTTAGAAGATGTTATTTTTAGTTAAGGTGTGGACAACTGCATCAGGATGGGTCTTAATCCTATTACTGGAAGTCTTATAATGAAAAAGCCACAGGGATGAGCCAGAAGCTGAGTCAGCAGAAACCTAGAAAAGAAAGGAGAGGATATTGCCATGTCCATCACCATGTGACTGATAAAACCAAGGAACCCAAGCATTGCAGACAGCCAGTACCAGAACACCAAAGTTTTGGGGAGAAAGCATCACTTTGCTAATGCCTTGATTTTGGACTTATCCTGCCTGAAAACTGTGAGCCAATAAATTCTCATCATTTAAGTCATCCCTTTGTGTGGTATTTGTCATAGCAGACTGGAAAACTAAGACACACAGATTTGGAATTATTTCCCCTAAACACTGTCTGCAAGCTTAACTGACAGATTGACTGAAGATTAAAGGTAAAGAGTACTGTGGAGATGAAAAGGTTTCAGCAGCCTGTTTGTGTTCTAAGGAGACCTTACAGCAAAATTGAAATGCCGCCTTAGTTTCTTTTTCAAATTTTGAATAATTAATTGCAGTTTTCACTATGCATTCTCTTGCTATCTCTTCCAATATTTGAGAATTAACTCATTATTTTAAGTCCCAATGTAGCCTGCTTTCTGTAGAAGGCCTTATTTAAATCTGGTACATAGAAATACTCAATATTTGTTAGCTCATATTTATAGCTTGTCATTAATTTTCACCTTTAAGATTTGAAAGTTAATTTCTATTAAGTCACTCTTTTAAATATTTTAAAGGTCTCTAGACTCCAAATAAAATCATTTTATTCCAAATAAAATGATTTTATTTCAAAATTATTGTGACAGTTTGAAGCTCTTTGTGGATCCCAGAAAAGATCATGTTCTTGAAGCTAATCCACTCCTGTGAATGTGGGACCATTTGATTGGATTGGATTCAGTTGGGGGAGGGGGGGCTTTGATTGGATTACTTCAGTGAGGCATTGACCCAGGGTAGCTCTTGGTCCTTTTGCTGGAGTCCTTTATAAATGGAGGACTGAAAACATAGAGAAACCCTGAAAGGCTCAAAGAGAGAGGTACCAGAGAGTGGAGGCTGGAATCAACAGAGCACAGAGGCATGGAAAGAGGTCCCTGAGAGAATGAGAGATAGGCCTGGAGGAGAGGGGAGGGATGAGCCATATGCCTGATGGCCCACAGCTGAACTGGGAGAGAAAGCATCTTTAGATGATGCCGCCATGTGCCTCATCGCACAGGAGCAGACCTTCGGTGAGACAGCATCTCTGATGATGCTTTGGTTTGGACATTTTCTTGGCTACAGAACTGTAAGCTTTTAACCTAATAAATTCCCATTATAAAAGCCAACCCATTTCTGGTACTTTGCTTATAGCAGCTTTCAGCAAACTAAAACAAATAGGTTTTAAGAAAAGCATGGGGAAGCGGCTGTGGCTCAATTGGTTGGGCTCCCGTTTACTACATGGGAGACCCGGAGTTCATTTCCAGGAGCCGCCTGGTGAAGGCAAGTTGGCCCCTGTGGCATGGTGAGCCAATGCAGCAAGATGACCTAAGAAAGGGAGACAAGCAGACACAGAAAAACACAAAAAAGCAAATGGACACAGAAAGCACAAGCAGCAAGGGGGAGATAAATAAATAAAATAAAAAATCTTTTTAAAAAAAAGAAAAGCATGAGTCTTTTTAGTAAATAAAAGGTCTTTTAAAAATAACTGATATTTAGTATATGCAGTTAAAAATAATCCTTGTTTTGAATGTGGCCTTCCAGAACCACATTCATTTTAAGACTTATTAAAGTTTCACTGTCTTGCTCTCTGACTCTTATTCCTTCTCTATTAGTGTGTTTGTCTCTATGGATTTTTTTAAACTACACGTGATTCATTCTGTTTTTATCCCTGTAACTTCCACAGTTTTGCACTTTTTCTTTTTCTTTGCGTTTACTTTTTTGTTTCTATTTCTAACATAACTGACAACTCCTAATTCCCAGTTTCCTCACATTCCTTTGTTTCTTTTTTTCTTCCTTCAAGAAGGAATAATTAAAAAATATTTTAATTTCTGTATTTCTTATTTGTGACTTCAAATGCAATGAGTAAAATGAGTTACTATTACCACCTAAAACACACTTGATCTCAAATAGCACCCCACCCAGTTACGTGGCTTTTTTCCTGACCTCTAACCAGGTTTTTTTTTTTTTTTTTTTTTTTTTTTTAAATCGTTTGTTTGCTTTACAGTGGCTTTTGATTTTATTAAAAACAAGATCTATATTATGCTTTTGTGAACATCTGTTTTATTATCTGCATATTCCATACTTTTACCTAAAAGTTAGCTACTATTTAAGCAAAGAAAAGAGAAAAGTGTTGGCAGTGCTAGAGATTTGAAAATTAAGAGCTTTGCACATTTTAATTTAATTGCCTCTTTTATTATGCAAGTACCTTTTATTTCTACTTAGTTTGAATAGGGTAAGTTTTCTAGGGGATACAGAGGATCAGAAACCTAAGTAAAGGTTCAATATTTCTCATGTTCCTGTTTTTCAAAAGGCTCAGTATAATTTCTTTCAATGTTTAATTTCAAACATTTAAGTAAGTTTACTCCTTTTGATGGGACAAAAATATTTTTGATATTCTGTTCACTTTATATGCTTTCATAATTCAAAAATTCTGAAACCAATGAAGGAAACTACAGAAATTGACTGGCCATGTGACTGTGTCCTGCTGAGGTTTACCTGCATTTCTGTGGCCCTGCATTTGATGAGGCAAACAGTCCTCATCTTTACCCATGAGCCCCTAGTCAGTTACAGCAAACCATGTCAGAAGTAAGGGTAGGCTTAATGAGGGCAATTAATTGCTGAGGCCAGTTGCCAGCTGGGTTCCGTGGATTCACCATTTTTCAGCCCAAAATTTCTCTCCTCCTTTCAACCACTTTTAATAGTATAAAGCTTCAAATTTTTACCGGTCTTTGTGTTCTCCCTCCTCTAAGCACATTCCAGTTTATAACTATCTCTTCTAAAACAGAAACACCAGAAATGAGCATATTAATCCACATGTTGTCCCACGACTCAGAGGGAGCACAATCATTAAAGGCCGACAGTCTAGGTTTATGTTTTGCCTTTGCCTACAGCCTTCAGGTGCCTTCTTCCTCTCTGGACCTATAAAACGGCCCAATTAGACAAAATAATTTCCAGTATTCAATAATTTAAATTCTAGTTACTGCAGCAAAATTCCTTAACATTACGGGTGTCCTTCAGGTGTCCTCTAGCACCACAGCAGCCATCTTGCATTCATAACTTCTGTCTGCATGACATAGGGTGAGCTGTTAGTCGTGTTTGGCTGAGTCACCTGGTAGACCACAGCATCCTCTAGTGGTCAGATTTAAACCTCCAGACATGTATATTCTGACTGCTACCAGAAATTAACCTAAACCTTAGTGTCAGACAACCGTGTTTTACAAGTGTGGAGTACATTTTGATTGGCTCTTTCTGGATCAATGGATGATCTATGCCCAGCTGCATATTAGGGATCCTGATTATCTTAGGCTTTTTATAGCCCCTTCTCTGCCTCTCCATTCCAAGTTAGTTCTTTATGAGCTCAGAGATTCAAACTGCTTTTCCTTCCCTTTTATAGCACCTGTGAGAACATTTTCTTTTGGTATACTTTCTTATATTTATCTTATTTGCTGTCCATGATTATAAACACATACGCCCTTTTAATGTGAGGATGTTACCTAAAATTCCAAGGAAGAAATAGCAAAGGGAAATTCATGTGAGATGGCTGTGGTTTAGTAGAAGCAGCATTAGACTTGGAGTCAACCCTAGGTTAAAAGCCTGGCTCTGCCGTGTTTTTTATTGGTGATATTACTTAACTTTTCTAATTTTACTCAAAATTAGATAAAATTACTCAAAATTGGATAACCTTACAGGATATTAGATTACATGAAGCAAAGTTATTGGAAGAATAACATAAAGCAAGTAAACTACACAAAGTCTTCATGATCATTTTATCTAGTCTGTAGTTCTTTCTTCCATGCCAGATCATCTCGTGGGGATGATTTGATTGTAGAAGGATCCATTGCCCAAGTTAATTCAGAACAATCGTTTTTTCCTCTGATTAGCTCATCACAAACTCCTCAGGCCCTATGATGGACATCTCCAATGCAAGTCCTAGATGAAGCCCTCTCTCTAAACCTCAGATTCCCAGGAAGAAATGACAGTTCAGCATTAATATTGTTCATCTTAGTACTAAGGGGAAATTGTCTCTTTCTGCAGAAGAATTAAGGCTAAATTCATAGCATTACTGAGAAAATGTAGTGGTTTTTTGTTTGTTTGTTTTTGCTTACTCAATGATTCAGAGCCTCTTGGAGAAGATAATGTCTGACCTAAAATCTACATTCTGAGATATACAGAAAATCTTAAGGACTAAACTTTCTACACCTGACATGCAGTTCTTAGAAAGCTTTTTGTCTGTGTATCTAGAATCATATCAGGCTCAATAGATGCTCAATTAAATCTCAAGGAACCCTAAAGGAATTATTTCCATGAGTAAAAGGTGATAGGTATTGTTTCTGGACTGAGAGTTTTCTGACCATTTCTCATATCATTGTCTAGTCCTCTTTGGGTTTAAATGAATTCACAATAAACTCTGTCCTGTCACTTAATATATACAAGGTATGACAATCAAAAATACTAAGAGAGATGCCTAAATGTGTGAGAAAGGTGAGGAAGGAAAGGGCATCACCAGTGAAGAAAACCCCTCTGAAATTGTAGGAATGCTGGATTTTGTAAAACTTGGTCTCTTCTGAGTCTTGCCCAAATTCCCTGTCTCCAGTATAATCAAACATGCCTTAGAGGACAATGCCCATGGGAACAAGAGGAAGTATTCTGATGCATTTATTTAATAAGCAGGCCATCCAGACATAGTCGTGACCTTACTGGATTTCAGAACCTTAGTTCTCAGCAAGGCCCGGATTTTAGAATGCGGACTGGAATCTGGCGGTTCCTGTAGAAGAGATTGGAAAAAAAAAAAAATCAGCTTAAACTTTACTGACCAAAAGTAGAGTGTGGGAGTAAAATAGTGGAAAAATCAACTTTATTTACAATAGAAATATTTGAGATTTATTATAATTTCTGTCTTTCATTCACTTATTCATTAAATAATTCATCAAATAATTATTGAGTACTCTTAGACATACCTGGGACATACAGAGAGGAAAGATGTCTGCCCTTATGAAGTTTACATATCTAGTGAGGTGTTATAGTGAACCTCTGAAATCAATTTCTAACCCATTGCTTCTTCTTTTTACCCTGATTTCATTACCCTAGTTACCAGATTCCCATCTTAACTGGTGCCTAGGCTGCTCAGGATCTTTTAATTAATTACTCCTTTGGCCTTAGGATTCTGCTTCTGGGGGTTCATATCTGTGAGATCTTGCAAAATAAATCATATCTTTATATCATATGGTCCCTGGCAGCTCTAAATGTCTAGTGCCCACCCCTTCAAAGCAAAGAAACAAACAGAAAACTGGCCCCCCGCACCATTTTCCCCAAACTAGTTTTCTCTTCTCTAAGCTAAATATTTCTAATTCCTGTGAGTATTCCTTATAAGACTTTGCTTCCAGAGCTTTCATTTTTCTAATGATTTAATGATTGTTTCATTTGAATATACTGACTTATAAAAATTCTTCCATTTCTCTATTACTTTGCAGTTCCATGAACATTATTCAGACTCCTGTATATATTTTTTTACTGAGATAAAATTCATATAACATAGAATCATCATTTTAACCATTTTAAAGTGTACAATTAACTGGCTTTTAGTATATTTACAATTTTATGCAACCATCACTACTATCTAATTCCTGAACATTCCCATCGCCCAATTAGTAGTCATTCCCTATTCCCTGGCAAACACTAGTCTACTCTTTGTCTCCATTTCCATATATTTTTATACATTTATTTATTTGGATCTTGCTGGATCTTCATTTTTAAAGTTTTCATTGCTTTCTTGTTTTATAATAATTATTATTATTTTTAAAGATTTATTTTATTTATTTATTCCCACCCCCCTCATTGTTTGCACTCGCTGTCTGTTATCTGTGTCCATTCGTTGTGTGCTCTCTGTGTCTGCTTGTTTTCTCTTTAGGAGACACCAGGAACTGAACCTGAGACGTCCCATGTGGGAGAGAGGTGTTCAATAGCTTGAGCCTCCTCTGCTCTCTGCTTTGTTGTGTCTCTCATTGTGTTTCCTCTTTGTGTCTCCTTTATTGTGTCATTTTGTTGTGTCAGTTTGCTGTGCCAGTTCGCTGTCTTGCTCGTCTTCTCTAGGAGGCACCAGGAACCGAACCCGGGATCTCCTATGTGGTAGGCAGGAGCTCAATTGCTTGAGCCACAGCCGCTTCCCTTTATAATTAGTAACCACTCATAATACTTATTTCTGAATCAGTTTATGTACACAAGCATAAGTATCTAAATTGAGCATGCAAGTGTTGACATTCTCTATCACTAGCCACTATGGCTATTTAAATTAGTTAAAATTAAGCAATATTAAAAATTCAGTTTCTCAGTTATGCTGGCCAGATTTTAACTGCTCAATGACCATCATATGTGACTAGTGGCTACCATAGTGGACAGCACAGATATAAAGCATTTTGGTCATTGCAGAAAGTTCTATTAGATAGAACTTCTATAATCTACAGAAATGAATATTTAATGGTAGATTGTCTAAGGAGACCTAGAAGAATAGAAGGAGGCCTCACTGTATATCTACCAAGCATACAATGACCAAGGAGACTACTTATATGCAAGCCCTTATTTGGTGTTGTCTGCCAGCCACCAAACCCAACAACCAGGGTCACAGCCTGGCTCTAATTACTATGTGTAGTGGATTGAATTATGTTCTCCCAAAACATGTGTAAGCCCTCACCTGTGAATGTGTTCTTATTTTGAAATAGGGTCTTTGCAGATATAATTTACTTAAGGATCTCAAGATGAGATCATCCTTTATCTAAGGTGGACTCTAAATCCAATAACTGCTATGTTTATAAGGGAAAGGAAAGGTAGATTTTTTTTTTAGTCTTTAAAAAAATTTTTTTTAAAAAGTTACTTAGATTATACAAATGTCACATAAAAAATATAGGGGATTCCTGTATGCCCCGCTCCCCACACCTCCCACATTTTCTCACATTGACAACATCCTTCAGTAGTGAGGTACATTCATTGCAATTGATGAACACATTCTGGAGCATTGCCACTAAGCGTAGATTAAAGTTTACGTTGTAGTTTACACTCTCTCCCATCCAATTCTTTAGGTTATGGCAAGATTTATAATGGCCTGTATCTGTCATTGCAATGTCATTCAGGACAATTCCCAAGTCCCAAAAATGATCCCGTATTACACCTGTTTTCGCCTCTCCCTGACCTCAGAATCTCCAGTGGCCACTGCCTCCACATCAATGTTTTAATTTCTTCCATTGCTAGAATCACAATAAGTCTGTAGTAGAATACCAGTAAGTCTACTTTAGTCCATAGTTCATTCCCAATCCTGGGGATTCTGGGAGAGGTAGATTTGAGACACAGAGGCACAGAGAGAAAGGCCACGTATAGATGGAGACAGAGATTGCAGTCATGCAGCTCCAATTAAGGGACACCAAGGATTGCGGGCAGCCAGCAGAAGCCAGGAGAGAGGCATGGAACAAGCTCTCCCTCAGAGTCTCCAGGAAGAATTAGCCCTGCCGACATTTTGATTTCCAACTTCTGGCCTCCAGAGCCATGAGAGAAGACATTCCTCTTGTTTGAAGCTGCCAAGTTTGTACTAATTTGTTACAGCAGTCTAGGAAACTAATATACTCTCCAGTGGATTTGTTGTGGGCTTTTAATGGGCAAAGAAAGAAAGGTATTATGTTATGTTAGAAAATATGGTACACTTGAGAAGGCCATAATAGGAAGGGAGGTTACATTTGATGGCATTCAAATGTCCCTCCCATATTTCTATGTTTTGGAAAGAATATAAAACAGGGACTGGTAGACTTAAAAGGCTAATGTAATAAGATGTTCCAGCCCTATGTCCATATTTTCCCAATATTTCACTCTATAAAGTAGGGTGTCTGTGAGCTTGAATTGAAAAAAAAAAATCAACTTATTGTCTTTATTTTTCTTTGACCTCTAACTGAAATCTAGCATTTCCTTCACTTATGAATGTATGCAATAAATTATAGTAGTATTCATTTCATATCACATTACAGTTGCTGCATATCACAAAAAATTGCTTACGCTCATGCATACTTCAAATTTACGGTAGTTGTTAGACCTGACATTAGTTGAGTGTCATAAAACTGTCTGCTGCTACGTTCTGAGAAGGGGTCTGTGGTTTTCACCTGACTGGCAAAGGGGTCCGTGGAACAAAAAAGGGTTAAGAACCCCTGCTATAAAGTATGCCTTTTGGTCTTGGCACTTGGAAATTCCCCAAGTCTCAAGGCTGTTTGATTGCTTTCTCCTACCCTTGGATGGAAATATATCTGATCTTAAAGTCAATAACACAGGTCATGAGAAAATGAACAAGTGGTTTCAAATTCCTTTACAAGTCTTTGTATCAAAGTGGATCATGTAATGTTTTGGGTCTAAAACTTCAGGACTTCAGGATATTAGACCTCTCACAATGGGAGACCTAGGTCCCTTATCCTGCCTAAGTTTGAAAAAATTTCTAAAATGACTTAAAGTAACCTCAAAGGAAGATTTGTGTTATTGGGGTGGGAATTTATACACTTGTATAATTTAAATTTACATTGTCATTTGAGCCTAAATCTAAGTATTCAATACCATATCAGTGACAGAAAAACCAATGAGATTTCTGAGTCATTTGTGGAATTTCTTCTATATATTTTGTTCATTATGCCCCTTTATTTAACCTGGAATGCTCTTTTGATGCTGCCAAAATTCAGATCTCTTTTAAATGGCATCCTTTTCATGAAACCTTTTTTGACCCCTTACAGTAAGAAGAAATCTGTATCTCTGCATCACTCCAATAGCACTTTGCTTACACCTGCTTTATGGCATTTGTTGCAAGCTACATGTCGCTGTCTTGATATTTGTGCTCATGACCTATTTTCTCGAAGTTTTAAGTCCAAGGAGAGTAGGGGAGCCTAGCACAATGCTTCACACATGTTAAGTGTCCAGATGCTGAGAAAGATAGAAAATCTGTGCAGATCTAGTCCTCAAATGGCCTGAGTCTGATTCACATCACCTGTCTAAGGTCACTTCTGAAAATGATGCTTCATTGAGGCTGCCTCTCCACAAATAAAGTGTTGCAAAAATAAAATTTTCCTCATCCAATATAAATAATTCATATTTGCATAGTTGAGAGATTTGGACAACACAACCTTTACCATCAGCAAGAAATATATATTTTTTAAACCAAAGGTATTTTGCATGTATGAGCTTTTTAAAAACTCAGACTATTTACTGTTTTGTTGCACAAACATGAGTTTTTTTATAATGGAAGTGATTTTTTATAGGTTTAGAGAGCCATTAAAATGCTTTTCCTCTTCTATTCCATCATCATTTTAGTAAGGCATTTTTATATTTCAACATGTTATTAACTCTTTTCTCTCTTTTGTTTAGTTTTTACTCCTTGTTGGATTGCCTTTTTTACTGCTTAGGGAAGCCTCCAAACTTTTCCAAATTGAATCAGGCATGTTAGTGGTTTTTAACTTTGTCCTCTCAGAGCACTTTGCTCAAACTTTCCATCACAGCATTGACCACACTATATTAGCATTGAATGTGACTGAACTGAAGGACATAAGATATTGGATTATCTTCTGTATCTCACACATACTTAACCTGGTACCTGATTTTACAACATAGTGGAAAGAACAAGGCTTTGGTCCCAGAAGTCCATTTATTGATGGATGATCTTGACCAATTTATCTACACTGAGTTTCCTCATTTGTATAATGGCATTAGTATTATTTACCTCATAGATTTGTGAATATTAAGCGATTAGTATGATGTTTGACGCAATAAATATTATTTTCTATCCTGATAAACATATATGCACATCTATATATGTTCATATTGTTGTATGAAAATGAGAGAAAGAAAGAGAAAATTAGTCTTGAAAAAAAAGTAGACTTTTTATTTCTCTGATGGTAAGGTTCATGTTATCGGTAGTTTGACTGAAACTCTAGAGTTATAAGATATATGGAAGTTTGAAGACAACTATTTAAACATATATTTTAAAAGAAGTTTAAGTTTATACTCACTCATTTTCATAACATAGACTGCATTCATTGCTATAAGTATTTCCATCAGTCCCACAGACGGGGGCATATATCTTGGGGCATCCTTTAAATTTTATGTCACATTGAGCCTAAAAAAGGGGTTAAACAGAAATATTTCCCATCATTTTCCATTCTTTGAGTTTATAATACAGTATCTAAAATGGCTCTATTTACCTTGTAGTTGGCCAGCTTAAAGATGGGAGCATGACAGTAATTGGGAATGTGACACTGCATGTTCTGGGGGAACTGATTCCAGGATGTGGAGCTAGATGACCTGGTTTTAAGTAATGTCCCTGCTATTTATAAGACTTTGGAAGGTAACTAGGCTTCTTGGAACCTTAGTCTCTTCCTCTGAAAAATGGGAGCCATGTTTTCATTTTCCCCACTTATTACATAGTGGTGTTGTGAGGTTTAAATGAGATGAGTGAGCTGATGTTAAAGTTTACAATTTCTGCAGTGCTGTCTCAGGACAGCCTCCCCTTGGGGCATGCTCTTCCTTACAGCAAACTGTTGTCCAGTCACACCAGGTTTCTCTTAGTTCCTTAGAGACACTATGCTCCTTTCACCTTCACAGTCTTTGCACAATCTGTTTCCTCTACTCCAATAAGATCACTGAATGACTTATACAGGCCTGACACTATCCTAAGTGGTTTTTTTTTTTTTTTTTTTTGATTATTCTAAAATAATAATCAAATTTTTTTTTTTTTTTGATTATTTAAACCTCACAACTATCTTTTCACCTTACTTTTTTTTCAGTCTTCTTTTATTTTTAATTAGATAAGTTATGGGTTTTTATAGAACAATCATGTAAAAAATACAGGATTCCCATATACCACCCTATTTTTAGCACCTTGCATTGGTATGGTACATTTGTTAAAATTGACGAAAGTACAGTTTTTTAATTGTACAATTAATTACAGTCCATGTTTTAACTTAGGGTTCACTGTTCATGTTATGTAGTTCCATGTATTTTTTTATTTAATTCTATGATGTTATTAATACACTCATTCTTCAGGTGAAGATAATGAGGCACTAAGAGATAAAATCACCAGTGTATATCACTAGTAATTGCTGGATCCAGAATTCAAACCTAGTCAGTATAATTTCTGAGTTTTCGCTCTAATTGCCTCACTCTACTACTTCTCACCTCCACTTATGTTTTGCAAACATTTATTTATCCTTAGTGAATCAAAATAAGTTTCATTTTCTGTGATGGCTAATCAAATATGTCAACTTGGCTGGGCTGTATGTAGTACCCAGCTATTTAATCACTCGTTCAAGTGTTACTGTGAAGGTATTTTGTAGATGTGCTTAACATCTCCATTTCGTTGACTCTAAAGAAAGATTACCCTCAAAAACTGTGGGTGGGCCTCGTACAACCAGTTGAAGGCCTAAAAGAAAAAAACTGAGGTTTCCCAGAAAGGAAGCAATTCTAACTCAAGACTACAACATCAAATGTCTGAATTTCTAGAATGCCAGCCTTTCCTACAAATTTGAACTCAAGACAACATCAACTTTTTCCTGAGTTTCCAGCCTGCCAGCCTGCCCTGTAGATCTTGGCCTTGCCAGCCATTACAGTCACATGAGCCAGTTCCTTAAAATAATGCATATGTACATACACACAGACATACCTACCAACATCCTGTTGATTCTGTTTCCCTGGAGAAACCTGACTGATAACACTTACTTAGGGACACCTTCCCTGATCTCTGACTGGGATGGGGTCCTAGTGGTACCAGAATTTCTTAATAATACTTTTTCAAATGTAATAACTTATTCATTTATTAACTTTATCATCTGCCTCCACATTAGATATAAATGTAAAAGGAAGAGGAACACTTCTTCTAGTTTCCAAATTTACTGAAATTATCTTTTAAACATAAGAAATAAATGGAAAAGTTAAATTAAGAATACCTATCTAGAAGAAGAACCTAGTTTAGTACTTTGTTTTGCTAATTACAAATTAGAATTACACCTTGGTAATTACCTACAAGGTCAATCTAGCTGTAACGAGGAAGGATTACTGTGAATGGATTTGAAAAGGTTTCCACTCAAAATATTTCTCCTACTGGCTATGTCTCAGTTATCTATTAAAAACTCCTTTACAGCAAGTATTATATGACTACATAGAACCTGCCTATATCAATGAATTTGATCTTCCCACTGAGGCAAGTGCTATTACTCTCTGGCTTTCACAAGTTAAGCCTCGAGTATTACACTCATCACCTTGGCTCCAGGGTACATTTAAAAATGACAGCTAGTTTGCAATTTTGTTGGATTAAACAGATCCAGCCTGAGAAATGAGAAATTACAAAATTCTTTTTACCTCTCTTCCTAGGGATTCAACTTTAGTGTTACCTAGAAAATACAAATCAAACATGTTAGTTGGGTCCTAAGATGGGAAAAGCCATATCTATTATGATGCAAATTTTCTGCTTTCATTGAAGACCCTAATTTCTTTGCAGCCCTCTTCCATTCTCTATCCCTTCCTATTTACATCTTCTCTCAAGGGCATCCACCTGGTTTCCGTCTGCTTCCAGCCTGATGAAACCTTGAAAAAAATAATCAAAAAATTTTTACAATTACCAAAGTATTTCAATTTGGAATTTCAGATATGTTGAGCCATTTCCTTGAGAGTAGAAATTCAGTACTTCTTGCTTGAAATGTATTAGGTCCTGAGCAAAAATCTGCAGCATGCTCACTGACATTCTCACAACCTTTGACCCCATAATTACTTAGTGATATAGGAAGCTTAACTATCTTTATCTCAGTTATGGAGGGTCTATATGACTATGGTGCAGTTATCACTGGCAGGAGCCAGGTTTTCTGACACAAGACTAACTTTTAAAATTACATGCAAGTCCTCTTCTGTAAGTGATGTTGAAAAATGGAGCTCTTTGAAAATGCACCATCAGTTCCCAAAAGAGCTACTTCCCACGGTAACATTACACTGGATGAGTGTAGGTTCTTGTATTTACAGAGTCAGAATAGTCACTCCACATTCTCCAGAAAATTGGAAGTCTTGCTAACATAATGCAGGGGATGGTAACTGTGGATGAGTTCACTAAAGAGAAAGGAAACTAATCTGAGAGCCCCCAAAGGAGGAAATGTTGGTGAGATTTGATTTTGATATCAACAATCTCTGAGTCACCCAGTTACAGGAAATATAAAATTAACTATTCAGTCTTCCTTTAGGGCAGCCCTTGATTTGGTGGCTAATTTCAAGTGGTTGCTCTTCCTACTAAGCATTGGAAAATAGTAAGGCCTCTATGAGCTTGGGGAAGAAAGACCCCCTTGGATAACCAGGACCTGCTATTGTTGGACTCTCACTGGGCTTCAGAATCTAGCTGCCTCTGAAGATGGGTGAGCAGGTGGTCACCACCGTGGGCATCTGTTTATGTCAGTTGGTATGCAGGAGGAAGGGAAAAGGACCGACTGCGCCCATAAATAGTTAGCAAATACAACAAATTGTATTCTTTCCTTTCCTCTTTAGCAGAGTGTTGAGTTGACTCCCAGCAGGTTTCTCAGCAAGATATCTGAGAATAAGGTGAAAATGTTAACCATTTCCAGTGACAAACTGGAAGCTCATCTCAATCCTGTGTGCTCAGAATCATCTGTCAACACTGTTGAGACATAGTTTGGGGATATACACACACCATCCACTTAAACAGAATGTTTTCCTGGCAACATCCAGCAGGTTGAAAAATAACATTTTTAATCAGTCAAACTCTGCCTTCTATAAAGACTAATGAGAAGCCGTTGTTATCTATTTTAATGCAATCCCATGGAAACTTAAAATTTGTAAATTGGCCATAAGCATTTATGGAGTTGGGGGGGTGGTATTTAAGGTTGAAATACTCCCACCTTCTTTTTTTTTTTTTACCGGGAGGTCCTGGGGATCGAACCCGGGTCCCTCCATATGGGAGACGGACGCCCAACCAGTTGAGCTACATCTGACCCCCCACCTTCTTTTTTCTGTCATATCACTGACAAAGTGTAAGCTTCCAGTCATTAGCGGAAAACGATTCCATCTCTGTACCTTTCTCATTTGCAGAATGTTTTCCTCATGTTTATGAGTAAAACCTCTCTTTCTATAATTCTCATCCATTGATTATATTTCATTTCATTGAGACCAGTAGATCTGTCCAAGGCTAATTCAGTCTAGTGGGTAATGTGCTCAGCAAAGCATCAGTTCAAAAGTTTTCACTCAAATCAGAGAAATATGCACAGACACTTACCAGAGAAACTGAACAGGACCAAGGCACTGAGCAGAAAGATGCTTGTTACCTTCATGGCTGAATTTCCGTGTCTAGAGTTTGGTGGAAAACTGTACCGAGTTTATGACTTCTCTACAGAACCCTGGGACTGGAAGGTTCATATAAGTGGGATGGGAACGCAGGCTCTACCTGTTGCACTGCCAGTGACCTCCTTGGTTATTGATTGACTCTGTTATCAAAGCCTGGTCCCAGGTTGAACATTAATAAGAGTGAAAGAGCAGGTGGGCCTGAAATATCCAAGGCCAAGATTCTGTCAGGAAAACAGTTCTTGTTGTTAGTTCGTTAACCGTATCCCTAACTTCCTCTGTGATTATAGGAATGCCCTTACCATCTCGAGCCCCAGTTTTCTCATTTATAAAGTGAAGGTGTAAATTAGATGATCTCCAGGATTTCTGCTACTCTGCAGGCCTGGATATATAAGCAGGTGTGGATGTTTAGAAAGAACCTCCATTCTTTCTTCCTTTTCTTGTTTTTCTTTCTCTTTTCCTGTCACCCATTCACAAAGCCTAAAGTAGCTGATAGAGGGACAAGTTAGAGATGGGGAGGACTCACACTCTGGAGCTAGAGTGTGTGCTGGAGCCACTTACTGGCCGTATATTCCAATAACTTTTGCTGTGCCTTGGTTTAGTTATCTGAAAATAGAAAAAATAATAGAACCTAACTCAAAATATTAACATATAAAAAATACATACACAGTTTCTCCAGTGTGTTGTTGGGAGATAAATCTCCATTTTCTCTCATTTTTCTGCATGTCTGGAGAGCAGAGGACTGATGGTCTTTGGATTGATGTTTGCATAATGGCCTTGGAAGATGGAGGTGGTGCCTGCCCCGGAACAAGGTCAGGTTTGTTCACTAACGATTTAATAAAGATAATATCTCTCTTCAGGGCAAATAGGTGTATTTATTACCCTTTTAAAACGATTTGGGACTTTTAAAAGCTTGGCATTCTTCTCCAGTAAGGAACTGCACTTTTTCTGCAGGTGTCACTTGACCCTCCTCCAGTTGCCTTGTGGGCACTGGGGCTGGGGACCCAGCACAAATGTTGGCACTTTGGCTATTACTATTGAATAATTAAGTCCCTCACCTCTGACCTAGGAATCTGTGTCTTCTGCCAGGATCCATTAATTTGTACCAGGCTAACTAGTTAGTTTTCAAACAGGGTAAAATCTCAGAACTTCATGGGTCTTGAAATATGTCAGGCACTGTTCTCTTCTCTGGGGATATACCAGTAAAATTCCCACCTTCCCGGAGCTTCCCTTCCATTCTAATTTGGGAAGATAGGCAATAACAAATAATCAATTATAAAGTATACAAGATTGTGAGACATTATGAAGACAAAGAATAGAGAGGATAAGGGTGCAAGGTGTTTGGAGGGATTTTTATTTTAGGGTGGTCAGGGAAAGACTTGCTGATTAGACAACATTTGAAGAGGGACATGCAGAAAGTGTGAAATTGAGCCATGTAGATATCTAAGTGCATTCCAGGCAGAGAGAAAGTGCAAAAGGCTTCGAGGCAGAAGTGAACTTGAGAAAAATCCAGGATGTCAGTCTGCCTGGAGCCTGGTGATAGAAAGAAAAGTACAAGATGAGATTGAGGAGGCAGTGACAGCATAGATCACAATTGCCTTTGTAGGTCAGGATAAGGACTTTGGTTTTTTTTTTTTTTTTTTTTTTTTTTTACCAAAGAGAAAGTCATTGGAGAGTTATAGCAGAAGACTGACATGCTTTTTCATTCATTCTAGAAAGGTCACTATAGTTGTTTAAGAGAATAAGCTAGAAGGCAAGTAAAGAAGCAGGAAAACCAGCTGCTACATTATTGTCCTAGTCCAGGCAAGAGATGATGGTGAGGGTGGTGGAGGCGGAAGGAAGAGACTTTATAGTTTAGGTAAATTAATGCCTGTAAAGTCTTTAGAATAGTTTCTGGCACATGGTAAACATACAGTAAAGATACTATATAGTAAATATATAACTATTACTGTTATTGATTTTGCTCTTTCAGTATTTATACATGCTGTTCTATCTGACCAGAATGTCCTTCTTTATCCTCTACATCATTGAAATTCCCCTAATTCTTTAAGACTCAGTTCAAATGCCGTTTCCTTTTGGAAAACTCCCTAAACTCCCCTGGGCTTCCATAGCCCCACCCCCACCCCCCCTTTTTTGGACGTATTGGAGCCAGGGATTGAACCCGGGACCTTGTATGTGCGAAGCCAGTGCTCAATCACTGAGCTACACCAGCTCCCTTCCATAGCACTTTTTTTTTTTTTCATAGCACTTTTGAACATGCTGGAATATGGCACATAATACACTGTTGTAACTATTTGTACATATGACTATTTCTCTTATCTACCATTTCCTTTTCAGACTTCGTCATTCTTCTTCCTCCTTCACTACCACTACTGAAATTATTCTTGTTTAGGTCACCAGTTTAGGTTCAAAATTTCCATGGACATTTTCTCAATACACATGGCTTCTAATTCCTCACTCTTGATCACACTAATATCATCTCTTCCCTTGGGTTTCATGACTGCACAGTCCCCTACGTTTCTAATACCTTCTTTATCCTTCTACCTTCTTCATCATTTTACTGTCTCCCCTCCTCTAGATGAATGCTGGAGTGCCTCAAGTCTTGGTCCTGGATCCTACTTGCATTTCACTTTTCCCTGTCCTTAGGTAAGCTCATTTACTCACATTCTTTAAATCCCATCAATAAATGCATGACTTCTAAATATTTCATCTTTCCCAGATCTCCCTTCTGATCTTCAAACCCAGATATTCAACTGTCTTTTTGTAAATATTTATTTCAACTGCCTTCTTAATATATTCACTGGGATACCCTTTAGGCACCTTAAATTTGATATGGTCACATCTATATTGATCATCACCACACATATTTTCCTCTTTCAGTCTCTCCACTGTCTCCCTTCCTTCTAGTTTGTCGTCCAAGCTAAAACCTGAGCATAATCTTTATGCCTCTCTTTACCTTCACTGTACAACATTATCCACCTTGAATTTATTACTAAATCCTCTTCTTGTACCTATGTCTAAAATATCCTCAATTCTATGTACTTTCATCACCTTCCCCTGTCATATTTAAGAAGAAGCTCATCATTTCCCTTCTGGATTTCTGCAGTTTCCTTCAAACATTCTCCCAACATCTATTTCTCCCTCAAAGCAGTTTACTATAGAACAATCAAGTGATCTTTATAAAATGCAAAGGTGACCATGTAACTCCCCAGCTTCTTGTTCAAAATCCTTAGGAAAGTTTTATAACCTGCAAGATTTTGTTCCTTCTGACCTAACTCACTGTATCCTCTACTAACCTCCTTGCTCCTTGCTCACTGTCAAGCTACATTGGTTATCTCTCTGTTCCCCTTAATAATAATATAGCTTCTAATAGTTAACCCTCAAGATTCAGGTTGAATATAATTTTCCCATAGAGCCACTTTTCTCAGTCTTCCCTCGCTTGTTTCCACATCAACAAAGGGCCTTCCTGTTATATTATTTCATAATACCCTATATCATTCTTCATAGCACTTAAGACAATTTTAATTTTATTGTTAATCTGATGGTTATTATATAATATCCTACCACTTCTAGGGAGCAAATAAAGCATGTTTTGTTTACTGTAGCACCTATCAAACACATGCTAAAGACACATACTATATATATATATATGTGTGTATATATATATATATATATTTTAATATATGAACTAAGTAATAAATGGACATACTGACTTTCTTGAAGACCCAGGGTATGCCTAATTGTTTCTGTGTCTCCAGTGCCTGTCATAGAGTAGTCATTCGTTGGTTCACTCAAACTGTTATTCATTCAGTCATCGTTATATTCCAAATATTGAGACTTACTATTTATTCAAAGGGTCTGGACTGAGTGCTAGGTAAATGGATATGATTTCTGCCCTCTTGAGTCTAAGCATTGATAGATATTGATTGAATGAGTAAATTTTTTTGTCTCTTCATCTCAAGCCACGACTTAAATGGTAGTTTTCTTGCCAGTAAGAAGGTTCCAATAGCCACTGTTGAGGGGCTTTAATATTTGTGAGAAGGATTTTTTCTTTTGTTTCCCAAGCAGTATTGGAGAAGGGAATGAGCTGGGATCTTCCCACAGGAACTCTTCAGGTAGTCTAGCAGCAGTAATAACATTCAGATACAGGCCTCTCTGATGTCAAAGCCGGTGCTCTTTTTAACAAACCAGTGAGTTTTAAACATTTTGATTGGTACTCAAAGTAAAAAATAAGTTTTGTGTTATGGACTAGTGTGTGTGTGTGTGTGTCTGTATTTGTTTTGTTTGTTTGTTTGTTTGTGTGTCTGTATTTATACAAATAAAATTGCTAAGAGATGAAACTAAGCCTTATTATATGTGAGGACTCTTAATATTTTTTATCCCATCTTATCTAATAATTCACAAATTCTAACGTGCAGTTTGAAAACATTTCACTACAGTGAGCTGTAGACCCTAAACAATCTGTTTTTCTAATCTCTACAATATCTGTATATAATTCAATAGAAGCTTGTCCTAAAATTGTGGTGTGAAATGATCTTTGGAGATGCCAGTTGAAGAGGGATAATCAAAACCCATGGAGAAACAGACCTGGCTCCAATTCCAAATTGACCATTTTAGCTGTGATGTGACTCTAGGTAAGTTATTTTCCTAAACTACGAAAAGGCATGTAATAATGTTAACATTAATCTCATTGGTTTGTTGTGAGAATAAACCAAGAAAATGTAAATTAATGTTATGCAAAAACATTGTGCAAAAATGTTACTCTCCATTTCCCCTGAAATAATAATGGCTAGTTAGTAATGATATCCCCCTTCCTTCAGTGGGTTGGAATAATAAATAACATATTTAGACTTCATATGATCAGTGACTTGGCAGAGTAAACAGTCTTTGCCCTAGTGCAGGAGTGGAGGGGCATGGCATTGGTGAAAACAATCCCTCTACAGTGCTAAGATATTAATCATATTTAATGAGTTTACATTGCCTAGCCTAGGATAAATATCTTCCTCCTTTTACCTCTCTGGATATATGTCTATGCATGCATACTCATTGAGAATGCAAGCAAACATATTATTATCTACACCTCTCTGTTTTAAGGAATAATTATTTGCATGAGTAAAGAATGATGACAAAACTTAAAGAATTGTTCTAATGGGCCCTGAATGGAATGGGATGCCAGTCAGGCAACCTGTTGATTTTCACATCTTGTTGCTAAGGTTTTTTTTGTTTTTGTTTAAAGATTTATTTATTTACTTTATCCATTTTAAAACCACCCCCCCTTCCCCATTTGCTATTTTGTGTCCATTCACTGGGCAATTCTCTGTGTCTGTTTCCTGCCATCTCTTCTCATCCTTCTCCTCCAGTCTTTGATCCTGGAGACCTCCGATGTAGGAGAGAGGTGTTCTGCCACCTGCACCACCTCAGTTCCTGGTTTTCAGAGCTTTCAGAGCATCTTGTCTTGTCTCTCCCCCGTTACGTCATCATCTTGCTGCATGGCTCCCGGGGCCCGGAGGCTCACCAGTACACAGAGCCTGGCAGCCCATGTGCCTTAAATAAATATATTTATTTTACCGGGAGGTCCCGGGGAGTGAACCCAGGTCCCTCCATATGGCAGACGGACGCCCAACCATTTGAGCCACTTCCGCCCCCCGCTAAGGTTTTACCAATTAAAAAAATAACAGAAACTAGACCTATAGAGCCTCATATATTATTAACCTGACGTCTGAGGATGTCTTACATACTATTCATTATTCATGGAACTTCATACTTTTTCTTAAATTTCCTTCCACTGCTTATTCTCTGTACAGTTCTGAGTGTTCTGATTGTACCCATTCTTTAAACCTTAAGTAAAATATCTGTGGTGCTTTATTCAATTAGTTAAGGTTTTTCCTTCTTTTTTATGCTCATTGAATTTAAAAAAATATAACTAGAGAAGTTGTGGGTTTACAGCCCAATCATGCATAAAATACAGGATCCCCATACACCACTCCACCAACAATACTTTGCATTGGTGTGGAACGTTTGTTATAATCAATGATAGCACTTTTTGTAATTGTACTATTGATTTTTACACTAGTTACCTTTATTACAATTGATGAAAGATTATTAAAATAGTACTGGTAACTATCGTCCAACATTAGGTCTTTTTTCCCACATACCGTCCTATTTTTAACACCTTGTATTAGTGTCATACATTTGTTATAATTCATGAAAGAACATTCTTATACTTGTACAATTAACCATAGTACATTGTCTACAATAGGGTTAACTGTGTTGTGCAGTCCTGTTTTATTTGTTAATTTTTATTCTAGTAACATATATGACATAAAGTTTCCCCTTTTAGCCACATTCATTGATATAACTCAGTGGCGTTAACCACACTCATAATAAACATGCTACCACCACTACCATCCATTTCTAAAGCTTTATAACTAACCTTATTAAAAATTATAAACAAATTAAACATCAGTTCCCCTCCCCATTCTCTACCTTCATTCTATCTTCTGGTAACCTATATTTTAGATAGAAGTGATGGTAGAACATTATCGTGAGTGTAATTAAAAGCACTGAATCATGTATATGATTGTGGTTGAAAAGGGAAGTTTAGGGTTGTGTATATCACTAGAAAGAAAGCTAGAGGATGAAACATGGGACTGTATAACATAGTAAACCTTGTTGTGGACAATGAAGGTGGTTAATAGTACAAATATAAGAATGTTTTTTGATGAATTAAAACTAATGTCCCTATTACAAGGTATTAATAATAGGGTGGTATATGGGGAAAAATACACCTAATGCAAACTATGGACTATAGTTAACAGTAATATCTAAATGTTCTTCCATGAATTGTGGCAAGGGTGCTACATCAGTGCTGGGTGCCAACAGTGGGGGAGGCAGGTATAAGGGATGTGGGGTTTCTTTTTGGAACAATGAAGATGTTCTAAAATAGGAAGAAAAAAACCAGATAGAACCATATATATGACCCCATTTATATGAAATATCCAGAATAGATGTATCTATATATAGAGAAAATAGATTATTGATTGCCTAGAGTCTGGGGGTGGAGTTGGAGGAAATGGTGAGTTACTGCTAATGGGTATGGGATTTCTTTTGGGGGTGTTGAAAATGTTTGAGAATTGTTTATGGTGATGGTTGTACAACTCTCTGAATATATTAAAACCATTGCATTATGCACTTTAAATGGGTGAATTGTATGGTATTTAAATTTTATCTCAATAAAGCTGTAATTAAAAAAAAAAATCAATTGGCCATAGATGTGAGGGTCTATTTCTGAACTCTGAATTTGATTCCATTCGTCGATGTATCTCCCCTTGTGCCAGTACCATGCTCCTTTGACCACTGTAGCTTTGTAATACGTTTTTTTAAAGATTTTATTTATTTATTCATCCATCCCCCCCCTTGCTGCCCGAGCTCGCCGGGCCAGCCAACCACGCCGCACGGGCGGCCTGCCCCACCAGGAGGCCCCGGGAACCAAACTCGGGGCCTCCCACATGGCAAACGGGAGCCCTACTGTTGAGCCACAGCCGCCTCCCTGTAATACGTTTTAAAGTCAGGAAGTGTGGGTTCTCCAACTTTTTTCTTCTTTTTCAAGATATTTGGGGCTATTCAGGACGACTTACCCTTTCAAATAAAATTCATAAATGGCTTTTCCATTTCTTCAAAGAACACTATAAGAATTTTCATCAGGATTTCGTTGGTTTTGTTAATCATTTGGCATAGAATTGACATCTTAACAATATTTAGTCTTCCAATCCATGAACATGGAATATCCTTCCATTTATTTAGGTGTTCTTTGATTATTTTTAGCAATATTTTGTAATTTTCTGTGTACAAATCTTTTACTTTCTTGGTTAAATTTATTCCTAGATATTTGATTCTTTTAGTTCCTATTGTAAGTGGAATTTTATTCTTGATTTCTTCCTCAGATTGCTCATTACTATTGTACAGAAACTGATATTTTCATGTTGATCTTGTACCATGACACTTTGCTGAATTCTTTCATTAGCTCTAGTAGCTTTTTTGTAGATTTTTGGGGACTTTCTATATATAGGACCATGTCATCTACAAATAGTGAACGTTTTACTTCTTCCTTTCCAATTTGTATACCTTTTATTTCTTTTCCTTGCCTAATTGCTCTGGTTAGAACTTCTTGTACAATGTGGTACTGTGGTTAAGAACATATGTAATTACGATTGCTATTTCTCTCTTGGTGGAGTGCCTTTTTTGTTAATATATATTGATAGTATCCTTCTTTTTAATCTTGAAACAGCTTTTGACTCAAAAGTATATTTTGTTCATTATTAGAATAAGTACCCTGGCTCTTTTTATTTTATTTTATTATTTTATTTTTTTGTTACTATTTGTTTGGAATATCTTTTTCTATTCTTTTGCTTCAGCCTATCTCTGTCTTTGGGTCTAGGGTGAGTCTTTTGTAAACAACATATTTGGATCATGCTTTTTTATACATTTTGCCAATCTGTGTTTTTTGACTGGGGAGTTTAATCCATTAACATTCAATATTATTACTTTATAGGTAGTACTTAAACTTCAGCCATTTTGGCCTTTGGTTTTTGTATGTAATATCTTTTTTTTTGGTCTCTCTTTTCCTTTACTGCAACAACTTTTTCTGTATAGTTGATCTTCTGTAATGTATCTGACTGATCTCTTTCTCATTGCTGCTTCTGTATATTTTAAAAATACTTTCTGGTTACCCTGGGGTTTATATTACCCAACAAACATGTATAACCTACTAATTTGAGGAGACACCAACCTTGCTTCAATAGCTTACATGTTTTCTGCTCCCATATCCCGTTGTTTCTCATCTTTATTTTGTTTTTGTCCCACTTTACCACTTTATATTTTGACTGTCCATTTTCAAGAAATATGACTTTTTCTTGTTCAATTGTATTCTGACTCATAGGAATTAAAAAGCAGAGCTATATAGAGAGGATACAATACTATTGGGTTTTGCATTTGCCCCTTTAGTTATCTTTACTGATAATCTTCATTTCTTCACATTACTCAAGCCATTCTCTTCTGTATTTTCCTTTCAACCTGCAGAATGCCATTTAGTAAGGAATTCTTTTAGGGCTGGTCACTTATTGATGAACTGTCTCAGTTTCTGCTTATCTATGAATATTTTAAACTCCCTCTCAGTTTTGAAAAACAATTTTGCTGTACAAAGAGTTTCTGGCTGACAGTTTTTCTCTTTCAGTACCTTAAATATAGCATACCACTGCCTTCTCACCACCATGATTTCTGATGGGAAATTGGCACTTAGTTTTATTGAGGATCCCTTGCATGTAATGAATTGCTTTTCTCTTGCTGCTTTCAGAATTCTCTCTTGGGAAGCGGCTGTGGCTCAATCAGTAGGGCTCCCGTTTACCATATGGGAGGCCCCGGGTTCGGTTCCTGGGGCCTCCTGGTGAAGGCAAGCCCGCCCGCACGGCGTGGTTAGCTGACCCAGCGAGCACAAGCAGCAAGGGGGGGATAAATGAATAAATAAATAAAAATCTTTAAAAAAAAAAAAAAAAAAAGAATTCTCTCTTTATATTTGGCACTTGGCATTCTGATCAGAGTAGGTCTGTTAGAATTTATTCTGTTTGAAGTATGTTCTGCTTCTTGGACATGTGTGTTTATGTCTTTCATAAGAGTTGGGAAGTTTCTGGCTATTATTTCCTCAAATATTCTTTCTGCCCCTTTTTCCTTTTCTTCTCCTTCTGGGACACCCATTATGCATATGTTTGACACATTGTACTGTCATGCAAATCCCTGAGACACTGCTCAATTTTTTCTATTCTTTTCTCTTTCTGTTATTCTGGCTGTAAAAGATTTCGATTGTCCTGTCTTTTAGTTCTCTGATTCTTCTGCTTGTTCAAATCTGTTGTTGTATGCCTCTAGTATAGTTTTCTTTTTTAAGATTTATTTATCTATTTCCCCCCCCCCCACACACGCATTGTTTTGCACTTGCTGTCTGCTCTCTATGTGTTCTTCTGTGTTTGCTTGTCTTCTCTTTGGGTGGCACTGGGAAACCAATCCTGGGACCTTCTGGAGTGGAGAGAGGCACTCAATCTCTTGTGCCGCCTCAGCTCCCTGGTCTGCTGCATCTCTTATTGTCTTTCCTCTGTGTCTCTTTTTTTTGTGTCATCTTGCTGCGCCAGCTCTCTGCATGGGCCAGCACTCCACATGGGCCAGCACTCCTGCACAGGTCAGCATTCCTTGTGGGCCAGCACTCTGTATGGGCCAGTTCTCTGCTCGGGCCAGCTCGCACTGTGGGCCAGCTTGCCTTCACCAGCACATCCTGGGAATCAAACCCTGGACCTCCTTTATGGTAGATGGGAGCCCAATCGCTTGAGCCACATCAACTTCCCTCTAGTGTAGTTTTAATCTCTACTATTGTGCCTTTCATCCCCATAATTTCCACTGTTTCTTTTTATACTTTCAAATTCTTCTTTATGCTCACACATTGTCTTCTTAATATCCTTTAGCTCTTTATGCATGTGTCCCTTCATCTCCTTGAATCGATTTAGGAGATTTGTTTGAACTTCTTTCATTAGTTGTTCCAATTTCTGAGTCTTCTTTGATGTTTTAATTTGTTCCCTTGAGTGAGCCATATTTTCCTGTTTTTTAGTATGACTTGTAATTTTTTTCTGATTTCTAGGCATCTTATTCTCTTGATGAGTTAACTCTGAAGGTCAGTTTCTCCCTCTTGTCTAAGATTTTATTGTTGATTGTCTTTGTTTTAAGGCTTTCCTTTGATTCTTGGTCAAACTTATTCTGGGCCTTTAGAATACCTCGAGTTTAACTGTTCAGATTTTATTTAGCTCTTCTTCATCTCATTCTTGCCCTGGATATGCGGTACAATTTTTATGATTGTACTTATTGTGTAATTGTTTCATCTCCAGGAGAAAACTTTCCTTCCTCTGTTCCTTCTCCAGGAATCTTGGTCTGTCCTGTTTGTTTTTATGCAGAACTTTCTTCCCAATCCTTATGATATGTTTTAAATTCTCTCCTTTATTCTGCCCCATTTCCCCCTTTTTCAGTTCTAGGACCCCCCTATTTACCCCTCCCTTTTTTTTTCTGTGGAGTTTTTCTGTTCAGTTTCTTCTGTGTTAGTGTAGCCCACTCAAGGGAGCTAAGTGGGGTCAATCTAGAAATGTAATAGAAAATGATTGAATAAGCACAGCACCTGTCAGCTGTGGTTCTACCATAGTCTCTCTCTCTGCTTTTCCCCCTGGGGGCCCTTTTCCATGCAGCACTCCTGAGCAGTGTGTATTCTACCTTGGGTCTCTGCAGGCTTATGTCCCTGTGTCAGGGACTGTGGCACTTTATTTCCATCATTTTTAATTGCTGCAAGGTAGATGTTATTATTCCCATTTTACAAGTAAAGAAACTGAGGATCAAAGATTTTAGTTATCTTGTTCATGGTAACAGAGACCGAGTACTGACTTTCATTTATATCTGACTTCAAACTCCCTTTTTTCCCCTAGTGCACTTCTTATTGTTACTAAATGTCTATTTTTCTTTGAAGCTTATTTGCACTTAATGGCATAGTGAGAGCACTGATGTAAAGTACAGGAGACCAAGATTCCTAATTTAATAATACCACTGTCAACCTATTGGTTGTTTTGCAAGGTTTCTCCACCCTGTCAGCTTCAGTTTCCTAATTTGAAAAATTAAATATAGTTGAGTGCCTAAGGAACTTCTTATGACACACTATTGCTTCCCTTTCCTTATTTACATCTACTCTATCAAGTTTTTTTTTTAATTAACGTTTTGCATCAAGATTTTATTTTGAACATTTTCAAACACATAGAAAAGTTGAAAACATGTTACAATTTAAATTATTACATTTCTCATGCATTCAACAACATTTACCTATATTATACACAGACAACAGACACAATTTTGGTTGAATCATTTCAAAGTAAATTGAAATTACAGGAAGGTATCATGACAGTCATATCTTGAAACTTTTAGTAGCAATGTTTTAAGAATAGACTCTAATATCCAGTTAACATTCAAAGTTACCAAACTATCTCCAAGATTTCTTTTATATTTTTTTGGAATCAGTATACAATCATGGTAATTTATTTAACTATGTTTATTCTTTAAACAATTGAGAACAATATCTTCATTTTCTTTCTTAAAATTGACTTTTATTTATGTTTATATCTTTAATTTCATAAAATTACAAACAGATAAAAGTTTCAAGAAGATCAGAAAGAACAACTTTCTGCTCTTTATCTAGATTCATCAATTCTACATGTATATATATATAACCTATTTGATTTCTCTTTTCTATCAATATAGATGTAGATATAGATGTAGATAAATAATTTGGAGGGGGAATCATTTGAGTCTAAGTTGGAGATTTGACAATAGTGTCAATATTAAAATCAGGAAATTTAATAATGTTTTAATATGTTAAAACAATACTATGTTGTTTCAAATATATATAATGTTTCTAATTGTCCCAATGATGTCCTTCATAACATTTACATCCAGTCCATGTTTAGTCCAGGACCACAAAATTTTTTTTTTTTTTTAAATATTTTGTGCTCTCTTTGGTCTTTATTTATTTATTTTTTTTACCAGGAGGTCCCAGGGATTGAACCCAGGTCCCTCCATATGGGAGACGGACACCCAACCATTTGAGCCACATCCATCCCCCCAGGACCACAAATTGAATTAAGTAGTCTTGTTCCTTTAGAATCCTTCAGTCTGGAACAGTTTCTGAGGCTTTCTTTGTCTGTCTTGACCTTAACATTTGTAAAGAGTCCAAGCCAGGTTTTGTTTTCTTTTAAATGCCCCTATATTTTGTCTATTTTCTCATAGATTAATTTTATGTATGTTTGGCAAGAATACAACAAAGTGATGATGCCCTTCTCAGTATATCATATCAGGATACTCATTATGTTAACTTGTTTAAATATTGGTGATACTAACTGGCTCATTTGGTTAATGTTGTATCTATCTGTTTTCTCCACTGGATAGTATTTTTCTCTTTGTAATTAATAAATAATATTTGGGGAGATACTTTGAAATTATGTAAGAATCTTATTTATCATCAACTTTCACTTACTTTTTACAGACTGTATTGATGATTTTCTAGTTCTGTTATTTCTTTTATATTTATTATTTGACATTTTGTTTATTTTTAATATAGTTTTTAAATTTTTGTTAAAAGATATTTAGATTACAAGATGTTACATAAAAAATATAGGAGATTCCCATATGCTCCACTCCCTACCCCTTCTACATTTTCCCACATTAACAACATCCTTCATTAGTGTGGTACCTTTGTTAAAATTGATGAAACATTTTGGATCATTGCCACTAAGTGTGGATTATAGTTTACATTGTAGTTTACACTCTGTCCTGCACAATTTTGTAACTTATGGCAAGATATATAATGACCTGTATCTGTCATTGGAATGTCATTCAGGACAATTCCCAAGTCCTGAAAATGCCCCCATAGTACACTTATTTCACATTTTAGGGTAAAGAAGAGCTTTCCTTTTATATATTGAATGACTGACTGCCTGACTGATTGATTGATTTATATGAGTATAGACTCATGGATTCTTGTTTTATTCAATGAGTTTTAATATGTTATTATCATTATTTAGTGCTCATATTGTCCCAAATTTGGCCAGTGGGAGCACCCTCAAGCTGGCTGCTCTGTCATTTTGATATTTCCCCATCATTCTTTGAGAACTTCTTTATTTTTTGGCATGGCTGATGTTCTAGGCTTATGCTGTACTTTCCCTGCCCCAGTCCTGGACCACTGAAATTTTCACGGAGACTTGGTATCTTTTAGTGGAAAATAGTACTTAGAAACTGAAGTCTGTGTAAGATTTGTTCATTGCTACTGGTTTGTCATTGTCTCATGGATGGTTCAGACAATACAGTTGAGAAATTTACACTTATATACAGATATGTATCTGTATTGAAATACACACACACACACATATAGACACATCTTCATCCTTATTTCTTTATGTTAACAACATGAATCCATAATGAAGTATATATTTACTATTTCCAGTTCTCTTCATTTCTTGCTTTATTTCCAAGTTTCTATTTGATGATATTTACCTTCATCCTGAAGAACTTCCTTTGTTATTTTTTTTCAGAGGTACCGGGGATTGGATTAGGGACCTCACACATGCAAAGGAGGTGCTCAATCACTGAGCTGACCTGCTCCTCCTTTGTTATATTTTTTATGTGGGTGAGCTGACAATAAATGATCTCAGTTTCCATTTTCCTAAAAATATCTTTGTTTTGATTTTTTAAAAAAGATTTATTTATTTATTCCCCCCCGCCCCCCGCAACAGCTTGTTTGCACTCACTGTCTGCTCTGTGTCTGTTCGTTGTGTGCTCTGTGTCTCCTTGTCTTCTTTTTAGGAGACCGGGAACCAAACCCAGGGCTTCCCATGTGGGAGGGAGGCACCCAATAGCTTGACCCACATCTGCTCCCTGCTTGTTGTGTCTCCTCGTTGTGTCTTCTCATTGTGTCTCCTCATTGTATCATCTCGTTGCGTCATCTTGTTGTGTCAGCTTGCCATGCCATCTGATCAGTCAGCTCGCTGTCTTACCCCTCTTCTTTAGGCGACACTGGGAACCGAACCTGGGACCTCCCATGTGGTAGGTGGGCGCGTAACTGCTCTAGCCACATCCTCTTCATTTGATTTTTTAATATATGTATATTAGAGAGAAGTTGTGAACTTACAAAACATGATGCATAATGCAGAATTCCCATAAAAAAACACTCCTCCACCAGCACCTTACATTGCCATGGAACATTTGTTATAGGTTACGAAAGAACATCATCAGACTATTATCATTAATTATGGTCTATAGCATACATTTGATATCTTTTTTTCTATACCACCCATACAATTAACACCATGTATTAGTATTGTACATTTGTTATAGTTTATGAGAGGACACTCTCATATTTGTACTGTTAACCACAGTCCATTCTCCATCACATGATTCATTCACTGTGTTATACAGTCTCATGCCTTATACAATAATTTAATAGTGTACATTCAGTGGCTCTCACTTTCATCACAGAGTTGTGCAGTCATTGCCTCAGTAAATTTTTGAACGTTTTCCTTGGTCCAAAAGAAAAAATCTCGTACCTCTCTATTATTGACACTTAGCGTTGATGTAGTACCTGCTTTGACATTGATGCGAGAATATTACAATAGTGTTGTTAACTATAGTCCATAAATTACATTTTTTTTCCATGCATCACCATATTCTTACCATCTTGTAATAGGATGTACATTTGTCCTAGTTCATAGAAGAACATTCTTATATTTGTGTGATTAACCACAACCCTCCTCCATCTCTGGGTTCACTATGTTATTTGGTCCCTATATTATTCTCTAGCTTCAATTGATATTTACATCCTTAGACTACCCCTTTCAGCCACAATCCCATTAATGAACCAGCTGTATTAGTTATACTCACTATAATGTGTGACTGTCAACTCTATCCAATTATTTGCTGTCAAGCTAATTAAAAATTCAACATACATTAAGCATCAGTACTCCATCTCAGCCCTCATCCATCTCCTAATAACCTATACTCTAGGTTTTAACTCGATGTGTTTATTCTTTGTATTTAGTTCATATTAGTGAGACCATACAATATTTGTCCTCGTGTGTCTGGCTTATTTCACTCAGCATTATGACTTCAAGGTTCATCCATGTTATCATATGTATCCCAATTTTGTTTCTTCTTACAGTAGCATAGTATTCCATCATATGTTTTTACCACATTTTATTTATCCATTCATTTGTTGATGGACACTTGGGTTGTTTCCATCTTTTGGCAAATGTGAAGAATGAAATTACAAACATCAGTGTGGAAATGTCTGTCCATTTCACAGTTTTCAGTTCTTCTGGATATATTCCTAGTAGAGGGACTGCCAGATCATATGGCAGTTCTATATTTAGCTTTCTGAGGAACTGCCAAACTTTCTTCCACAGTGGCTGCACCGATTTACATTCCCACCAACAGTGAAGAAGTGTTCCTATTTCCCACATCTTCTCCAGCACTTATTGTTTTCTGTTTATATATATATATATATATATATATATATATGTATAATGGCTATTCTATATGGTGTGAGATAATATCTCATAATTTTGATTCGTATTTCCCTAATAGTTATTGATACTGAATATTTTTTTTCATGTGCCTTTTCACCATTTGTATTTCCTTTTGGGAGAAATGTTTCGTTAAGTCTTTTGCCCATTTTAAAATTGGATTGCTTGTTCATTTATTGTTGAGTTGTATGATCTCTTTATATTGCATGGAAATCAAGTGCTTATCAGATATGTAGTTTCTAAACATTTTCTCCCCTTGAGTGGGCTGCCTTTTCGCCTTCTTGACAAAGTCCCTTGAAGCACAAAATTGTTTAAGTTTGAGGAGGTCCCACTTATCAACTAAATTTTTTCTTTCCTTGCTCATGCTTTTGGTGTAAGGTTTAAGAATCCACCACCTACCAGCAGGTCTTGAAGATGTTTCTCTACAATTTCTTCTAGGAGTTTTATGGTTCCAGCTTTTATATATAGGTATTTGATCCATTTTGAGTTAATTTTTGGTATAAGGGTGTGAGATAGGTGTCCTCTTTCTTTCTTTTGGGTATGGATATCCAGTTCTCCCAAAACCATTTATTGAATAGCCTGTTCTGGCCCAGCTGGGAGGGCTTGACCCCCTTGTCAAAAACACACTTGACCGTAGATGTAAGGACCTGTTTCTGAACAATCAATTCAGTTCCATTGGTCTACATATCTATCTTTATGCCAGTACCATGCTGTTTTTACCACTGTAGTTAGGTAATATGTTTTAAAGTCCAGAAGTGAGAGTCCTCCAATTTCATCCTTCCTTTTAAAGATGTTTATACAAAATAACAGCTATGTACAGCAGGGAAAATAGAGAGATTGAAAGGTGAGGAATCTTCTTGTTTGTCTGTATTTTGTTTATTATTTTTGAAATAATGAAAATGCTGTAATGATGATAGAAGTGATGAATGCACAACTATGTGATTATACCAAATACCACTGATTGTACACTTTGGATAAATTGTATGCTTTATTAATATGCATCAATAAAATAGATTTGTTTATATATATATATATAAAAGATGTTTATGGCTATGCGGGATCCCTTACCCTTCTAAATAAAATTGATAATTGGCCTCTCCATTTCTTTATAAAAGGCTGTTGGAATTTTTATCGGGATTGCATTGATTCTGTGTATCAGTTTGGGTAGAATTGACATCTTAATGATATTTAGTTTTCCAATCCATGAACATGGAATGTCCTTCCATTTATTAAGTCTTCTTTGACTTCTTTTAGCAATGCATTGCAGTTTTCCAAATACAAGTGTCCTTGATTAAGTTTATCCCTAAATATTTTATTCTTTTAGTCACTATTTTAAATGGAATTTTTTCCTAATCTTTTCAGATTGCTCTTTTCTAGTGCATAGAAACACTACTGATTTTTGCGTATTTATCTTGTATCCTGACATACTGCTGAATTCATTTTTTAGCTCTAGTAGATTTGCTGTAGATTTTTCAGGACTTTCTAGGTATAACTTCGTCTTTTCCACAAAGAGCAAAAGTTTTACTTCTTCTTTTCCAATTTGGATGCCTTTTCTTTCTTTCTTTCTTTTTATTTATTTATTTATTTATTTATTTATTTATTTATTTATTTATTTATTTATTTATTTTTTGCTTGATCTAGCTAGAACCTCTAGAGCTATACTGAACAGCAGAGGTGACAGTGGGCATCCTTGTCTTGTTCCTGATCTCAGCAGGAAAGCTTTCACCACTGAGTACAATGTTAACTTTGGGTTTTCAAATATGCTCTTTATCATGTTGAGAAAGTTTTCTTTAATTCCTATCTTTTGGAGTATTTTTTATCAAGAAAGGATGCTGGGAGTTGTCAAATGCCTTTTCTGCATCAATCAAGATAATCATGTGAGTTTTCTTCTTTCATTTATTAATGTGGTGTATTATGGTGATTGATTTTCTTGTGTTGAACCACCCTTGCATGCCTGGGATAAAACCCACTTGATCATGATGAATAATTCTTTTAATGTGTGATTGGATTTGATTAGTATTTTGTTGAGGATTTTTGCACCTGTATTAATTAGGGAAATGGGTCTGTTATTTTCTTTTTTCATAATATCTTTATCTAGCTTTGGTGCTGGGTAGATATTGGCTTCATAGAATGATTTTGGTAGTGTTCCTTCTTGTCCAATTTTTGGAAGAGTTTCAGCAATATTGGTATTAAAACTTCTTTGAGTGCTTGGTACAATTCATCTGTGAAGCCATCTGGTCCTGGTCTTTTCATTTTGGGGAGTTGCTGGATGACTGTTTCAATATCTTTACTTGTGATTGGTTTGTTGAGGTCTTCTATTTCTTCTAGGATCAGTTTAGGTTGTTTGTATGTTCCCAGGAATTTTTCCATTTCTTCTTACATTGACTAGTTTGTTGGTGTACTGTTGTTTTAGTACATAAGAATACTCTTATGATTTATTTTTATCTCTGTGAGTCAGTAGTAATGTCCCCATTTTCATTTCTGATTTTAGTTATTTGCACCTTCTTTCTCTTTTTCTTTGTCGGTCTAGTCTAAGGGTCTGTCAAGTTTGTTGATCTTTTCGAAGAACCAACTTTTGGTTTTGTTAATTCTTTCAAATTTTTGTTCTCAATTTCATTTATTTCTGCTCTGATCTTTGTTTCATTCCTTCCACTTGTTTTGGGAATAGTTTGCTGTTCTGTTTCTAGTTCCTATAGCTGTGTAGTTAGGCCATTGATTTGAACTCTTTCTTCTTTTTTAATGTAAGCACCAAGGGCTATAAATTTCCCTATCAACACTGCCTTCACTGTATCCCATAGGTTCTGATATGTTGTGTTCTTATTTTCATTCATGTCAAGATACTTATTGATTTCTCTCAAAATTTCTTCTTTGACCCACTGATTATTTAAGAGTGTTTTTTTAGACATCATGTTTTTGTGAATTCCCTCTTTTTCTTCCTGTGGTTGATTTCCAGCTTTAGTCCATTATAATCAGAGAAAGTGCTTTGTATAATTTTGATCTTGTTGAATTTATTGAGATCTGCTTTGTGACTTAATATATGGTCTATCCTGGAGAAAGATCCATGAGCACTTGAGAAGGATGTATATCCTGCTGTTTTGGTGTGCAAGGTTCTGTATATGGCTATTAGATTTAGTTCATTTATCATAATATTCAAGCTCTGTGTTTCTTGATAGATCGTCTGCCCAGATGTTCTATCCAATGATGAGAATGGTGTATTGATGTCTGCAACTATTATTGTAGAGACATCTATTTCTCCCTTCATTTTTGTCAATGTTTGCCTCGTGTAATTTGGAACATCCTGGTTAGGTGCATATACATTTATGACTGTTATTTCTTCCTGGTCAATTGCCCCCTTATATATACATAATGTCCTTCCTAGTCTCTGATAACAGCTTTTCTTTTAAAGTCTATTTCATCTGCTATATGCATAGCTACTTCTGCTCTTTTTGATTACTGCATGCGTGGGATATCTTTTTCCAGCCTTTTACATTCAATCTATTTGTATCCTTGGGTCTAAGGCAGTTTTTTTGTAGACAGCACATAGATGGCTCATATTTTTCTTCCCATTCTGCCAGTCTCTGTCATTTTATTGGGGCATTTAATCCATTAACATTCAATGTTATTATTGTAAAGGCAGTTCTTATTTCACCTATTTTAACCTTTGGGTTTTGTCTGTTTATCTTATTTTCACCATTCTTTTTACTCTTTCAGTAACTTTTACTAACATAATTTTCATTTATAGACTCTCTTCCAAGCCTCTCCTTCCTGACTTTTCTATTCAGGCTGAAGCACTCTCTTTAGCATTTCCTGCAAAGCCAGTGTCTTGGTTACAAAATCTCTCAGTTTCTGTTTATCTGTGAATATTCTAAACTTGCCATCATTTTTGAAAGATAATCTTACCATATATAAGATGCTTGGTTGTCAGTTTTTCTCTTTCAGTGTCTTTATATCATACCACTGTCTCCTTGCCTCCATGATGCCCGATGAGAAATCAACACTTTATCTTACTGGGCATTCCTTGTATGTGATGCATCACTTTTCTCTTTCTGTTCTCAGTATTCTCTTTTTATCTTTGGCACTTGACATTCTGATTAGTATGTGTTTTGGAGTAGGTCTATTTGAATTTATTTGGATGGGAGTATGTTGTGCTTCTTGGACACAGATATGTATGTCCTTCATTAGGTTTGGGGAATTTTCTACCATTACTTCCTCAAATATTCCTTCTTCCCCTTTTCCCTTCTCTTTTGGGACACCTGTTATGCAAATGTCTGCATGTCTCTTGCCGTCATTTAAGTCCCTGAGACCCTGTTCAATTTTTTCCATTCTTTCCTTTATCTGTTGTTTTTTATGTTTGCTTTTGAAGGCCATGTCTTCAAGCTCACTAATCCTAACTTCTGCCTCTTCAGACCTGCTGTTATATGCCTCCAGTGTATTTTAAATTTAATTTATTGTGTCTTTCATTCTCATAGGATCTGCTATTTTTCTATGTATGCTTTCAAATTCTTCTTTGTGCTTACCCAGTGTCTTATTAATATGCTTTATCTCTTTAGCCATCTTACTGAATTTATTAAGGAGATTTGTTTGAACATCTATGATTAGTTTTCTCAACTCCTTTATGTCATCTGGAGCCTTAACTTGTCCCTTTGACTAGGCCATATTTTCCTGATTCTTGGTATGGACTGTAATTTTTTGTTGGTGTCTTGGCATCTGGTTTATTAGATGTGTTTGTTCTGGTGCAGTTTCTCTTTAGTCTAGGGCTTTCTATTTGTTTGGCTTTGTGCTACAATCCCTCTTTGATACTTGGTTGAATTTAATTTGGAAATTTATAGTGGCTCATATTTAGCCAATCTGAAGTTTTTTAGGTCTTGTTAATCTGTTATTTATCTTTTCTCCCTTGCTGGTTGCATAGTAGGAGCTGAGGATGCAGCTGGTACTGTAAGCCATGGAGGCTGAAGCTACCTGCATTGTTCCAGGACCTGATTAAGTTTTCCCCAACTTTCTCCCCTGCCAAGGGTAGGGACAGAGCCACAGCTGTGTGCAACAATCCAAGCTGTACTGGCCAAGACTGTCTGTAGTTGCCCAAAGAGACTGATGAAGCTACATGCCTTTTCCTCCTCTGCCTAGGGCAGGGGTAGAGCCACAGTTGTGGGCAACAAACTAAGACTTCCAGGTCAAACCTAGCTGAAGTTGCCCAGGTAGACAGACATAGTATTGGCCCCCCTTCTCCCCTACTAGATGCAGGGATGAAGCCTCAGGAGTGCCTAACAATATAGTTTGTGTAGGCCAAAAATGACTGCAGTTGCCCAAAGAGGGTGAGGGAGCACTATCCCTCCCCCTGCCCCATCAGGGACAGGAATGGAGCCACTGGTAAGCCCACTTATCTAGTCTGTGTGGGCCTAAAGCATCTGCAGTTGCCTGGAGAATATGGCACAGGTCCCCCTAGCTTCCTCTCTGCCAGTGGCAGGGTGGAGCCCAGGCTAGGGCTGCAATCAGACCTGGGTGGAAAGAAGCCTGTCCTTACCATCACTGTGATTTTCAATTATCCCTGCTTTGCCTCATGTTGGGGGTAGAGTTAAAATGGAGGCTACCGGCCTCTTTAAGACTTGGACTCATTCAAATTTTAGCTGTTCTTAGGATTGACTTTAGCCAGCCGAATTTACTAATCAGCAGCTGAGTTTGGTGCCCGACCGTCTCTTCCTTCACTGTTTTTGGGAAATGTAACTTCCAACTGCAGCCAGGGAATAGCTCCCAAGGCATCCTGCACCACCAGCGGGGGATGAGTACTGGTTTGCACAGGGTGTAGTGCTCTACTCACGAATCTTCACTGCACATGGGCAATCTCCTCCTTCCATTCTCCCAAGGATGTTATAGGATGCTCTTCTGGTCTCCTGGGACCTCCAAACAGGAGCTTTAGATAGCTCTGGGTGATTACTAACTGCACTGTAGGATGAACTGACTTTTGGAGCTCCTTACTCTGCTGCCACTTTGCCCTTCCCTGGCTTTGTTTTGATATGATGTATATTTTTACTGGCTATAGAACTCTGAATTAATAGTTTATCCCCTTTTAGCATTGTAAAGATATCACTTCATTTTTCTTCTGATCTCTGTTGAGAAGTGAACTACCATGTGGGATTCACTAGTCTCTTTGATCAGTAAATATGTCTGTATATTTTTAAACAAAATCCTGGATACGGTAAGTCAAATATATTTTCTCCTCTCCTTCAGGAACTCAAAATAAAAGTCCTGCTTGATATTATTTCACAGGTCACTAAGCTCAGTTTATTTATTTTTTAATCTTTTCTCTCTTTGCCTTTTGAATTAGAAAATTGCTGTAGATTTATCTCTAATTTTCCTGATGCTTTCTTCTATCATCTTCAATCTGCTGTTAAGCAAATCTATTAAATTTTTATTTCTGAAATTATATGCTTATCTTCAGAATTTCTATTTGTTTCTTTTTATAGCTTTTATTTCTCTGTGGAGGTTCTCTACCTATTAATTCAGTGTGATCCTATTTTATTTATATCTTTGAATGCATTTATAACAGCTGCTTTACATTCCTTGTCCACTAATTCCAACATCTGGATCATCTATTGACTGCTTTTTCTCTTGAGTAGGGGTCATGTTTTTCCTGTTTCATTGCATATCTATAATTTTTATTATATTCTGGACATTGTGTATGTGTTGTAGAGACCCATAATTTTGTTATATTCTTCTTAGGGAGGTGGATTTTTGTTCTTTCAGGTAGTAACATGGTTGGAATCAAAATGTAAACACTGTCTCCCTTGCAATGGGCAGTAGCAAAATCTCCACACAGTTCTATAGTACTCCAGCTGCCACCTTCTGCTGGTCTCTTTGGATTTTCTCCCACGCGTGTGTAATTCAGGGGATAGCTAAAGATCTGGTGAGAATTTACATGCAGGTTTTGGTGCTCTTCCCTCGGTGATTCATTACTTTCCATGATATTCCCCTTTAATCTCTAGCCTCTGGCTACTCCAAGCCCCATGATATGACTTCTAACCCCAAGTGCTTTTTTTTCTTAACATTTATATCTATCTATGTACATTTCTGTATAGATCTGTATATATTGAAAACTATAAATTCACTTCCTTCGTTTCCAGTCCAACATTACAGGGTTTGTTCTAGTTTTTTTCATTTCTGTATTTGTAACTCCCTTCTTTGACAGTGAGAAATATGGTTTCCAGGTAATATATTTATTATTTAAACAAAGATTTACTTATTTGACCAACACCCCTGTAGATAACCAAGCTCCCATTGTCGCCATGCTGCCCCTCCCCCACATGCATGCCCTCCTCACTCACTTGGATTCTGACACATGATGTGTAAACCCCCCCACCCCAAGGAAATTATTTTACACTGCCCACCTAATGACTTTAGAATTGAATTGTTCAAGAGAAGCAGAAGAGGAAAGACTATGTGGCTTTTTTCCCAGTATTCTTTATTTTAGAGCAGTTTTTACAGCCACTCCTGCAGTTTCTCCTTTTATTTACATCTTGCCTTAGTTTGATACATTTGTTACAATTGATGAAACAATATTGATATATTATTATTAGCTAAAGTCTATTATTTATATTAGGATTCATTCTTTGTAGCTGTACAGTTCAGGGTTTTGTCAAATGCTTAAAGTCATGTATCCACTATTATAGTATCATACAGAATGGTTTCATTGCCGTAAAAATACCCTCTACTCCCTCCCATCTTGTCCTTGGACCCCTGGCAAGCACTATCTTTTTACTATCTCTAGAGTTTTGCCTTTCCCAGAATGTCATATTCTTAGAAAGAAAGACAGAAAAAAGGGAGAAGGAAGGGGAAAATATAATAGAAATATCTGAGTGTAATACATGTAGTAGGGATATGTGTTATGACACTCCTAGTTCATAAATATATAAATATTCACATACACATATATACACACATAATATCTAAACGTAAGTATTACTGTTAGTTGTCAGGGTAAGAGTCTGAAGGGTAGGAAATGGGCTAACAGAGGTTTCTGGGGCCTTTTCTCTAAAGCTCAGGATCACCCTAAGCCTTTTGGCAACATCCACTCAAGTAAGGTCTAAGAGTTTGCCTCCACTGATCAAAGTTAAGTGAGATTACAGCTGGTGACAATGTTAAGTGAGATTTCAGCTGGCAATCAAGCTCCTGTACTAATTGTTGAAATCGATTAATGAGTACCCAGTATTCTTGAGCTGCACCTGCTCATGAAAATGGAGGCTAGTAATGTACACCTGAGGATGAGAACAACACGCTGGCCATATGCATCTAAAGGGGCTGTGAGACTAAGTATAAAAACTGAAGGGCAGCAGGGTTTCCTGAGCAGAGGTGGTTCATATGCTCAGCTCTTGTGGCCATGTACCTCCCAAGTGTGGAAGGAGCTGTGCTCAGGAATCATGAGATCTCCACGAAGTTATGTTGTTTCGTGTCCCGTTTACTTTCTTAAAGCTAAGTAAAATTGGTGCTGGGTGAAGGCTGTTGTGTCTTGACTTGATTGCCGATCTGAATGCAAGAAGACTAGTGCTACAAGAGCAATGTAGGCATTGCAGAAAGCCACTGATTTGGTCCAACCCCCTTCTTTGCAGAGGAAGAGTATTCTAGGCAGGGGTCTTGCTCTTAGCATATCTGTTGGTAGATGTGAGGATAAAGTTATATCATGAAGGAGAAACTGTCTTGAAAAGTCTGGTACTGTATGATTTATATATAATTGATGTAGACTATTTAAAGGAAAGCTTGTAAAGTCTTTTCTTGGCTTTGAATTCATATTCCTTTGATACTCTGTGAATCAAAACCTATGAATGGTAATAACTCAACTTAAATTCTCAACAAATACCTACTTTTTTCACTGTATTAGTTATTGAGAAGTAAAAAAAAAAAAATTAGATGTGATACCTGCCCTTAAGGAGATTAATGTCTAACAGGGTAGACACACACATACACATTAATACCTGAGATTTATAAAGCACTTAGCAGTTTACAAAGGACTTTTATATATGACGTTTTATTTTATCTTCAAAGCAATTCTTTGTGCTATCTAGTATCCCAATTTTACTACTGATAACGGTTCTAAGATGTTATGACTGACCTAATACCACACAGCTAATATACATTAAGGCTGAGATTATAATTCTGACTTCTGATGCTAATTCTAGTATTCTTTTTATTACAGCACAGTTGCTTGACCGTGATTCATCATTTTATTTTTTAAGTGCTACATAGAAAATATAAGGAAAGTGATGCTATTACACAAAGTAAAGGGCAAATAATGCTTGTAAGGAAGAAAAGGATTAAAGACACCTTTCCAATGTAGATGAAATTTGGTCTGGTCCTAAAAGTTGCATGAGATTTAGCTACTTCTTTGTAAATATGGCAGACTAAATACACCTGTTCAATCTTTAGCTACGAAATTACTGAAATGACAATAAGGAATAAAAATCTGTAAACCATCAAGGTCAAAGAGAGTTGGAGAGAAGACAATAGCAGAAGAGAGGTGTAAAACCAAAATGTAGAAAATAACTGACTCAGCAGAGTGGGGCAAGCTGTGAGCCAAGTACCTGCAGAGATGGTCACCAAAATGGAAGCTGCTTTGTAATTCAAGACATTAGAAGACTTTTCTTTGAAATTAGAGGAATTAGTAACTTCTGAAAGCCAAGTGTGAAGTGGGAATGAAAACCAGAGAACTGGCTGCATCTCCATATAGAGATATATTAGTCAGGATTCTCTGGGGAAATAGAACTGACAGAATATGTATATATATAACATATTATGATTTTTAAAATAGGAATTGGCTCTCATGACTGTGGGGATGGGCAAGGCCACAAGCTGGGAACTCCAGTGAAATTTTTAGGTGAATTCCCCAGGAGAAGCTGGCTGGCTGAAATAGAGATGAAAATTCTCTGTTCTGATTGCTGAAATAATCACTTCTCCTTTTAAGGCCTTCAGCTGATTGGATAAGACTTCTCTCATTGTTGATGGCAGTCTCTTTTGATTGTAGGTATATTCAGCCAGAGATGCAATCAACTTACTGATGATTTAAATCCACGAAATAGCCTCACAGTAACAATCAGGCCAGTGTTTGTTTGACCAAACAACTGGACACCATAATCTAGTCAAGTTGACACATGAACTTAATCATCACAAAAGACTACATAGAGGCCTAGACTACCCACTCCCTATACTGCCCTTACCCCACAGAACCAGGTATTTACCTCAGAAGATTTGTAGGTGCTCTGGGTTTAGGGATCCAGGATCTACTTAGGGAGGGGCGAGAATATGTTCTAAAAATGAGGGATTAATTGTGAGTCAGCATTCAAAACAATGAAACATGATTCCTTAACTGCACTCAACCCTTGGAAAGTGGTCATCAGAAGATTGAATGAGTCCTTCTTCCTGCAGTTCTGAGAATACAGACCCCAAAATATCCAGATTCCTGCCTTTTAGTGATGGTTGTGGGTCTATAAATATACCTTTTGCCTATCACAAAACATATAGTCAAGCTTTTGGTACTGCAGTGATTTTTTAAGCTATCTTTTTATTGAAAAGATAAAAATCACAAATCATAAATGAATATTTGATTAAATTTTACTAAGTGAATATACCATGTAAATTTTTCCCAGATTGATAAATATGTAGAAAAAAAGTATTACCCCAGAAACTTCCCAAATGTCCCCTACCAGTTACTACCTACACCCAAAGATAAATAGTATCCTGATTTTTTAACACCTCATTGGTTTATAAATGGAAATATATGTCTGTAATATTTTGTTTCTGGCTTCTTTTGCTCAGCATTATGTTCCTGAGATTCTCACATGTTACATATAGCTGGTTGTTTCTGGAGTACGGAATTCACATTATATGAATATACTACAGTTTGTTTATTCATTCTATTGTTGATGGATATTTGGATTGTTTCTAACTTATTGCTTCCAAGAATAGAGAGCCTATAAACATTTTCGTAAATGCTTGTGGTGGACATGTATATGGATGGTTTTTGAGATTTATCTAGGAATAAAGTATAGGGTAAGCATATGTTCAGCTTTACCAAATGCTTTTCTAAAATAGTTATACCAATTTAAACTCTCACCAGCAGTATATGAGAGTTCTAGTTGCTCTCCACTCTTACTAACATTTGATCTTTTCTTTTTGTTTTAGTTATTCTAATGGTCATGTGGTTGTCTCATTTTGGTTTTAATTTGTATTTCCCTGATGACTAATAAAGTTGAATTTGGTTTCATGTTTATTAGCCATTTAAATCTTCCCTTTTTACCATGTGCCTGTTCATGTCTTTTGCTGACATTTTTTGTTAGCTTATCTGTTCTTACTGATTTGTAGGAATTTTTTATATATTCTGGATAGGTGTCCTTTGTCAGATACATGTATTACAAGTATCTTTTCCTACTGAATGACTTACATTTTTCACCCTTTTAATGAAGTCTTTTGATAAAAGTTCTTAATCTTAAGAGTCCAATATAATAATCTTTTCCATTATGGTTAGTGATTTTGTATTCATCTTAAGAAAACTTTGCCTGACCCATGACATTAAGATATTTTATATATTTTTCTAGAAACTCTACAATCCATTGTAACTACTTTTGCATATGATGTAAGTAGGTGTTGATTCTTTTTTTTTTTCTTTCACCATGGATATGTGAATAATTAATCTAGCATCAGTGGCCAAAAATATAATTTTCTTCCTTTGCAATGAAGTGTTACTCTTGTCAGAAACCAAATTTCAACTTACCATATATTTGTGGTAAGTTTTAGGACCCAATTCTATTTTTTGGACTATTTGTCTATCCTTGCTCAGATACCATACTCAACTTTTTATTCAATCTTTTTTTTTCTCTATATAACACCAACTTGCTCCTTCTGTCTTTCATTCTCCCCTCACAAATGTACCCCCTTTGTCTACTGTTATGAACATTAGATGGAAGCCTCATCCACGATGATAGCTTTCCTATGCTCTGAATAGAGTTCCTTGGTTTTACAGGACCCATCTCTGTGGCTATGGAAATTCACTCTGACCTATCCATCAGATCATTTTGGTCTCATTGAAACAGGGGCCTTTAACTGGCACCACTAAGAATTTAACTGTCATTGAAATGCTTTTCTTTTTCTTGGGCTTGTTTTTTGATGTCTGTGAGGAACTAAGCTGAGATATTCCTCATTATTCTGATCAACTGGTCCTCTTAACATAATTATAATTTCAAAAATGTCCCAGGGTTAGCTTTAGCTGGCTGAATCAACATGCCTTTCCAGGTTTGTTCTGTACAATAATATTTCTCACAGAATAAGGAAGGATAACACTCATGTATTCCAACTCTCAGTCAGATGCTTGAATTCATTCTGTCTACAAGTGGGTATCTAGCGAATGCTTAAATACTTCAGGTGACAGGGAAAGATCTGGCAGTTCCTCGTATAGAACTGAAACCTATTTAGGAATTTCTACCTATTTACCCTAATCTTTGACCTTGGAGCAATTCTGCTTATTATCTCCATGATCCTCCTTCAAAAACTTGTTAATATTTGATAATAATCATGGTTTCCTTTAAATCTTCTCTTCTACAAGATAATTTTCTCAGTCCATCAGCTACTTCTTCTTTGGTATTATTTCAAGTTTCTCTCTCCAGTTCTGTTTTGTCTTTGTGCATTTTTAAACGGGCTGCCTAGAAGTGCACACTGTCGTTCAGGACAGTATGACCAGCACGATGTCTTCCAGAGCTTTTAGTTCTTCTCCCTGTATATACTAATTCTCTAATAATGATGTCTGAAGTCTCATTGGTTATTCTCCCACTCAAGGTTATACTCTGACCTTACCACATGTGCTTTACCCACAGCTTTTTGGTCCCTTCTGTGATGTTACTCTTCCATTTCTCTGTTCTCATTTCTCTGTTCTGTCCTTTTGCTGACACTCAACATATCAGTTCCCCACATGGGCAAGTGCCTCAGCATTACCACTTCCTTAGCACATCGAAATTTTATAACTGATGTACTTCTTCATTCAACAAACATTTATCTATACTTGTGTTAGATGTTAGTAGAAGAAATATGTAAATTCCATTTAAAGTGAGTTAAAAAGTGAATAGAATCTGAGGAAATGGAGACAAAAATAATGCATATATATTTCAAGAAGTTTTGATCTAAAGACAGTGGGAAGTAGTGGGTATTGTTGAAAGTGGACATGGGGTTTTTAAATGGGAAAAAACATACTTCAAATAAAGATTTTTGAAGACAACAGGCCTATTCTAAATACCCTTTTCTACATTCTCAACATTATTTCCTTTAATCATTTACCAGAGTGGTAAGAAAATCATGTCATAGACACTCTATAGTCCCTTCCAGTATTCAACATATAAAAGGTAATTGATTAGTATTTACTATTGGGGTAATACAGGAAGAAAAGAGCTGGAGACAATCATAATATTTTTGAAATAAAGTACTGGTAAGGAAGATCCAAAGGAACTGTAGAACTTAAGAGGGAATTTTTTTTCCAGTTTTGGGAATCCTATTAGCATATTTCCAAGTAGTTATTGAAGAAGCAATTTTCAGTGTATTCTTGTTTCTTACCTGCATTGGCTGCCCCCCTTGATACAGATCTAGAATAGTGCTAAATATTGCTAGGCAGAAAGAGTTGCTTCCTCATGTATACAAATCCAAGACCTGTGTATGCCTGTGTTATAAAACTTGGAATTCTAATGTATTATTTTTCACATGTGTTTTCTTCTACTAGACTGAACTTCTGAATGTCATAATCTTTTCTTTTATGTCCAGAGTTTAGCATATTGTATATTGTGTATATTAACTATAGTGATATCTGATAAAATGGCAAAATCCATTCATTCTAAGCATTTGTATGTATAGTAGACTCTAATAAGTTTTTGAAGAAATGATGGAGGCTATTACATCACACAAAAGGCAACAAAATACTTTGAAGCAGCACATCAGCCTTTTTCTTACCTAGGTGTCTTTCTTGGTTCTCATCCCTCCCCAGCCCCCCAAACAGAAATCAATCATATATATCCTTATTTATTCCCCTTTCTTCTTTCTCTTTTTCTGCCCCTTCCACTTAGGAATGAAACAGCAGGTCAGCTTCCACTTTTCATAGATGTCTCAAAGCTAGATGATTTCTAGGCCCTCAAGATACCACATCTAACAAGTTATTTGCAGGGTATTTTCCCAACAAAGACAGTTCTTTCTCTAAGACACATTCTGGTTTCAGCTGTTTTTCAGCTGTTAAGATGATAACATTTCCACATAGTTACATAAAGCTTGAAAACCCAATCTTTGAAGACAGTCCTCATTTCAAACCTCGGCTCTGCCAATATGAATTTGAGCTAAACTTCACATTTATGATTTCCCAGTTTTCGAAATCTCTTGTCCAAAACCCCAGAGGACAGATTTGTTTAGGAACTCAGAATTTTCCAGTTTTTTAAGAAAAGTCATATGATGCACATACTGTTTATTAAAAAAGCCTGCTGGTGTCTGGGGCAGCAAACTCTAATCAAACACACTAGTAATTCTGCACCAAGAATTATGGATATAAAGAAAAGACATAGACTTAAGTCAATTCAGGACAGGTCTTGTCATCAAAATGTGTTACAAAACAAACTTTTGTTGTCAAAACTCTGTGGAATTTGTAATAGTGAATTAGGGATTGTGGATGTATACCCACTTCATAGAGTTGTTGTGAGGACTTAAGAGGATAATGCATGTAATGTCCATAGTTTGGTCCAGGACACACACTAAAGGCTTAGTGAATGGTAACTGTTACTGCTGCTATTACTACTATTATTATTACTATACTTTAACTCAAGTTAAACTTGGACTCAACTACCTGCCTTTTCTATTTCTTCTAATTGGTAAGATCTTTATATATTATATAGTTAGTTTTTAGGAAACTGCCGAAAACTGTCCTTAGGTGAACGTTTTATAAGAGGAAACATCAGCGTTGGAGACCACCTGCCATGGACTCAGAACAGTTGTGATTACCTTGCCACCTGGACTTCCTCAGAGATCTATCCCTGAGTCTCACTTCCCAGCAGCCTTGCTCTCCTCTTACCCTTCTGGCAATAATTAACCAATTGCTCAAACAGGAAAGAAGAAATCATTCCTGTAGATAAATGTAAATGTTTACTGGAAGAAAAGATAATGCTTTTATGATATGTGGAACATAAAGAAAAATTTTATAGCTAAGGGTAGAAGATCAATAAAAAGCAATCACATTTCAAATAAGGAAATACAGAATTGGTATGGAACAACAATAGCAAGAGAGGGAGTGTATTAGTCAGCCAAAGGGGAGCTGAAGCAAAGTACCAGAAATCTGTTGGATTTTATAAAGGGTATTTATTTGGGGAAGAAGCTTACAGTCACAAGGCCATAAAGTGTTAAGTTACTTCCCTCACCAAAATCTGTTGCCTCGTGTTGGAGCAAGGTGGCTGCTGGTCTCTGTGAGGGTTCAGCCTTCCTCTTCCTCCTAAGGTTCCGTGGTCCCAGCTCCTTCCTTTCTCAGCTGTAGGTTAGCATGAGGCTTGTCTCTCTCCCTGGGACTCGTTTCTTTCCAGGTTCAGCTGCTTTGCTCTCTTCACAAGGTCAGCAGTAGACCATCAGGCTCATTCTCTTCCCGAAGCTTCTGCCGTGTCTAATTGAGCCTTCTCTCTTACTTCACATATCTGCTGCTTCGTGTATTTACTTCCTGGGGCTCCTGCATCAAAACTAAAAACTTATCTGCCATGTCGTTTTCTCTGTGAGCCCCACTCACCAAGAGGGTAGGGACTCAATGTCCTACTGATGTTGACGAATCAAAACCCCAATCTTAATTTAATCAAAAAAGTGAAGCCTCTGAATCTAATACAATCTAATATGCCCAGAGGAACAGATCAGTTTATAAACATAATCCAATATCCATTTTGGAATTCATAAACAATACCAAACTGCTACAGGGAGTATCACTGGTAGATTTTGGCTTCTGGTCCTACCACCTTTAAATAAACCTCTCACATTTTATTAATAAATTCATTGTTGTCAACTCACATGATCTTTTTTCAGTCTTCCTCACATCTCTAGATACATGGCATATGTTTCCAGACTCTACCTGTCTTCCTTCTATCATGGAACATTTCTACTTGAATGACTTGATGTAATTTCAAACACACTGTTATAAAACAAATCTGATTATCTTTCCTGTCAATGCTCATTTTCCAAACTCTAGTTCTCTTAAGATCATCATCATTATTCCAAATCTCACTTGGTCCACCCTTACCCATTGCTCTTGACCTAATCAGTCACCAAGTTTCCTATTCATCTTTTATCCACATCTTTCCTCTATTATCATTCTATCACTCTGCATCCTATCTGGATTATACCATCATGTTCCATTTCATAGGGTCTCCCCTAAAGGACCAGGATTTGTACTTGGCTCTGCCACTTACCACTGATGTTAATAGCTGCTGCTCTTTTTCCCTCACCAGCCTCTTTCATGTCCTAACACAGTCATCAAATCATGCTGGACCTTCTTCTAAAATCTTGACTCTGTTCATGTCTTAATTTGTCTCACTACTTCCTGCTAGCTTTTTAAAAATAAGCTTTTTAAATTTTAAAATAGTTTTAGATTTACAGAAAAATTGCAAAGACAGAGTTTGTGTATACTCCTTACCCAGTTTTTCTCATCGTTAACATCTCACTTTACCATGGTGCATTTGTGAAAATTAAGCAACCAGCACTGGCACATTTCTATTAACTAAAATCCAGACTTTATTAGTTTTTCACTAATGTTCCAGGATACAATCCAGGATTCCACATTACATTTAGTAGCCATGTTTCCTTAGTCTCCCCTGATCTGCAAGAGTTTCTCAGTCATTCCTTGTTTTTCATGATCTTGGCAAACTTTGAGGAAAATGGTCAGTTAATTTTTAGAATTTCCCTTAATATGAGTTTGTATGATGTTTTTCTCATGATTAGACTGAAATTCTGGCTTGTGGTGAAGAATACCTTAGAGAAGAGGTGCCCTTCTCATCAGATCCTATCAGGGGTATGTGCTATTAACATGATTGCAACTGGTTATGTTAAACTTGATAACCTGGTCCAGGCAGTGTTTGTCAGGTTTCTTCACTATAAAGTCATTTCCCCCACCCTCCCTGTATTAGTCAGCCAAAGGGGTGCTAATATAAAATACCAAAAATGGGTTGGTCCTTATAAAGGGTATTTATTTGGGGTAGAAGTCCACAGACACCAAGCCATAAAGTGTAAGTTTCTTCTCACCAAAATTCATTGCCACGTGTTGGAGCAAGACAGCTGCCGACATTTGCCAGGGCTCAGGCTTCTTGGGTTCCTCTCTTCCCGGGGCTCCATTTCTCTCTGGGCTTAGCTCTTCTGGTTCTTCCACAAGGTCAGCTGTAGACTATCAGGCGAATGGCTCACTTATCTTCTCCTCGGGCCTTCTTTCCAACATCAAAACCCCATCATCAGAACTGCTTCTCAAAAACTGCTGCTCCTGTCCTTTGCCTGGCCTTTTATATTCGATTCCCCACCCACCAAGTGGTGGGGCTCAGTGGCCTATTGACATGGCTCAGTCAAAGCCCTAATCATAACCTAATCATGCCCAGATTAACAGATCAGTTTACAAGCATGATCCAATTATATTTTTGGAATTCATAATTATATCAAATTGGCCAACGGTTACACTTCCAGTTCTAGTCTATGGTTGGAAGGAAGTGAGTAGAGATGCAGCCAAATTGGAGGAGAGGGAGAGCTAAGTTTCACCGCCTTGAGGGCAGATTATCCACCCAAATTTTTTAGAGTTATCTATAAGGAAATTTTTCTCTTCTTCCCGTTTATTTTTTCAACCATTTATTTATATCAGTGTTGTCTATGTTTTTTAAAAAAATACTTTTGGTTATAATCCAATATTACACTATTTCATTGTTCAAATTGTTCCAGTTTTGGCCATTGGCAGCTCTTCCAGACTGGCTCCTATATCCCTCTACATGCCCCTATCCTTTTGCTTTTTTTTTTTTTTTTAAAGATTTATTTTTATTTATTTGTCCCCCCTTGCTGCTTGCACTCGCTGTGTCTATTTGCTTTGTGTTTTTCTGTGTCTGCTTGTCCCTCTTTTGTTGCATCATTTTGCTGTGCTAGCTCACCGCACTGCGCAGGCCATCAACACACTACACTGCGTGGACTGGCTTGCCTTCACCAGGAGGACCCCAGGGAATCGAACCTGGGGCCTCCCATATGGTAAACGGGAGCCCAACCAATTGAGCCACAGCCGCTTCCCTCCTTTTGCTTTTTGAACTTTCTTAATTTCTGGCATTACAGGATGCTCCAGGTTCATCTGTTGCCCCTGCCCCAGTCCTGGAATCAGCCATTGTTCTCCTGCTAGCTTTTTAATCCTATCTGTTCTCCACTTGGAAGTGAGAATAATCTTGTAACTCCCTTAATTAAAATTCTTCATTGACTCTTATTTGCAATTATGCTAATATCCAAATTCCTTATAATAGACTCTTTGGGATTTATCCCTTGTTTATGAAACAGATTCACCTGCATCTTAGCTTAGATTTCATTTCTTCTGGGAGGTCTTAACTCACCAGCCCCCACACATAAATTTAGAAACCCTTCTATGTGTTTCCATAGTGACCCGATTGGTGGTAGGTGTTGAGTGAATAACACTGTGATCTTCACAAAGGCAACTAATCTGAAATCCTTAAGCCACAGTTTTCTCAACTGTAAAATGGGCATGGTGGCTTCTTACAGATTAAGAAGTTGAATGTAATAAGTTTTTGAAAATACTATGTAAATTTTAAACATATTACAGGTGTGAGTTATGCTAGAAAATATGATTTTAGAATGAAATAAGTTGCATTAATTTGAATTCCCCCACACTCCCAAAGGCAGAGCCTGAGACAAATAGTTTACTTGGGAGGAGGCAGGGGCAAAGGAGCTGAAATCATGACCAAAAAAAAAAGGGGGGGGGCGGGGAAGGGATGCATTATTGACCTTATTACCATTGTGGGAAACTGGGGCTCCATCGCCCCTGGAGGTTATCTGGGGAAATATGTAGAATTGGAAGCTAGAGTATTTATCCATGGGACTCTGACTTCCATTGGTTAAGGATTGCCTCCTGGAGTGTGAACTCCCTTGAATTTGCATAGGCTCCTTAGAGGAGATAAAAGATCTGAGGCAGAAAATCTGAGGCAGAAAAGCTGTCGATGTGCACAAAACTGTTCAGCACAATTGCACCGGAATCAGAGGTGTTCTGAAGGGTTGTGTCGGAAGTCACAAAAATCATCTACTATGGAAGCATAATCATAGGTCCTCCTCAATGAGAATAAAGTCGCACACGACTTAGACACGTGGAATAGAGTGTGATACAAGTGAGAAGACAATGAAAAACTGCAATGAATAAAAGAATTGTTAACTTGTATGAGTGTTCAGAAAACTGTAGGATTTACTGCATGCAGAGTATAACACAGTGAACCATCTGGTGGAAGATGCACTGTGGTTAACAGTACAAATATGAGTGTGTTCTTTCATGAACTATAACAAATGTACAATACTAATACATGGTGTTAATAATAGGGGTTGTATGGAAAAAATATACCAAATGTATGCTATGGACTACAGTTAATGGTAATAGTCTGATGATGTTCTTTCATAATCTGTAACAAATGTTCCACAACACTGCAAGGTGTTGGTGGAGGGGTGATTCAAGGGAATTCTGCACAGTATGCATGATTGTTTTGTAAGCTCACAACTTATCTAATAAAAATATATATTAAAGGAAAAAAATGTTGGGTATTGAGATGAGCCTTGAAAGAAGCTTAAAGTTTGAATTAGCAGGGGAGGGAGGAAATCTTATCTGAACCTTATAAAATTTACTGGCAACCTGGGATTTGATTGACCATTTGAGTATGACATCTGGCAAAATATGACAAATATTGCATCTGCCCCTTTAATCAATTATTACTAATGCCCTGGGTTATGAGGCTCCTTTTACACAGGGAACTAGCTAATAGCTTCTTTTACTGTGACGAAAAGTGGACTTGCCATTCAAAATGTGATAGAAGTAGATAGTAAAAGGAGGAATGCAACTATGGACTAAAGAAGACTTATTCTAGCAATGGAAGATCTTGTAACATTGATATAAAGGCAGTGATCACAAGAGGTTCTGAGGGGAGGGAGAGGGAAGAACAGGTATAACATGGGGACATTTTTGGGATATTGGAATTTGTTCTGAATGACATTGCAATGCAGGTACAGGCCATTATACATTTTTCAAAACCTATAAAAATGTGCAGTGCAAAGTGTAAACTGTAATGTAAACTATTGACCACAGTTAGTAGCAATGCTTCAATATGGTCGTCAAGTGAAACAAATGTACCACACTAAGGAAAGATGTTGTTAATGGGGAAAAGTGTTAGAGGGGGAGGGGGTGGGATATATGGGAATCCCCCTATATTTTCAATGTATAATTTATGGAATCTAAAGTTTCTTTAAAAGTAAAAAATAAAATAAAATAAATAAAGGAAGTAGATAATAGCAGTTAGGAAATCCCCAAGTTTATGCATGAGCCTTTCCTACAATTAACACCATTTTAGTAACTACTGAGTGTGTATGGAGAGTGGGAAAATGAATGAGGCATGGCCTTTCCCCAAGTTTTGTTGCCTAAATGAAGCAAGTACAGATAATAAGAAAGAAAACAAAATTCTAGAAACCAGATTGGAAAGGGTCTCACATAGCAGCCTAAAAGTTTGAACCTAATTTTAAATGTAAAGGAGACCTAGTGAAAGTTTATAAGTAAAAGAAATAACTGGAAAAAGTTATATTTTAGGAATATTGTTTTGGTGGTTATTTGAATGGGTAAGAATCAGGAATGAACAAAGACATGAAATAATGTAACAGGAATTATTGGCAGTTTGAACTGGAGCTACAGCAATAGAAAGCAAAGGATGTATGTAAGAAATACTTCAAAAGGAAATCCTGAAAAGATTTGGTAACTGATTGAATCTTCATATCAGGGATAGTAGGAAATGGAATAAAGTCTCAAGGATTCAGCATTGGCAACTGGCCCCATCACAGAAATGAGGAGTTACAGGAGAAACTGACTTGATAAGGGAGAGATAGACCCACTCCAGCATTCACGTGTTACATTGATCAGATCATATCTAAAATATAAGGTTTTGCTTTGTATGTAAAACCTTAAGAGAAACATAGATAAATAAGAGCTTGTTCAGAAGAGTGCATGTAGGAAGGGGAAAGAAATGACATTATGCTATGTGAATAAAGTTGAAAAAATATGAGCATTTTTGTTGGGAAAAAAAAGACTTAGGGCAGTGTAATCATCAATAGGTTAGGGACTACTGTGTCAATTTTTCTTCTGTTGTATCTCCTAGTGCTAAGCATAGTCTCTGATACAATGTGTCATCAGTAAATAATTTTTCTGAATGAATGAATAAATGATTAAAATTATGCAAGATTGAAGAAGGAAGATATAAGATATATCTGAAGGGCTGTCATGTAAAAAGGGAGAAAATTTTCCATCATGTCCATAAGGGGTAGTGGTAGAACAATGAGTGAATGCCACAAGGCAAATATTAGATAAATGTTTGAAAACACCCATCAATAGTCAGATCTGTTCAAATATGTAATAAACTGTTGTACTAGTCAGCCAAAGGGGTGCTGATGCAAAGTACCAGAAATCTGTTGGCTTTTATAAAGGATATTTATTTGGGCTAAAAGCTTTCAGTTACAAGGCCCTAAAGAGTCCAACTCAAGGTTAATTCCTTACCAACCTCTGTTGCCATGTGTTGAAGCAAGATGGTGGGTGACGTCTGCGAGGGTTCAGCCTTCCTCTTCCCTCCTAAGGCTCTGTGGGTCCAGCTTCTTCTGATCTCAGCTGTAGGCTGGCATAGGGTTCGTCTCTCTTCCTGGGGCTTATTTCTTTTCGGGCTCAGCTGCTCTGGTCTTTTCACAAGGCCAGTTGTAAACTATCAGGCAAATGGCTTTTCTCTCTTCCTGGGGCCTCTGCCATGTCTATGGAGCTGTCTCTCTTCTTCTGTTTATCTTCTCTGTGTGTCTACTTCTGTTTTCTGGATTGAGTGTCCATTTATATAGCCCACCAAAGGGGCTGGGGCTCAACCCTGCATGACCTAATTATGTGGTCAAATCAAAGCACTAATCTTGACTTAATCAGGTAAACATAAAATCTTTGAATTTAACACAGTCAAAGGGTATCATGCCCAGAGAAACATCCCAGTTTACAAACATAATCAATAATCTCTTTTTGGAGTTCATAAATAATATCAAACTGCCACAACTGCCAAGAGTTATTTAGGAGAGGCTATAAGGTCCCATGATAGAATTAATTTTAGAGAGATATGGATGGGAGTTGTTCAGAAACAGAGAGAAAGAATTGTACCTAAAATTGCAAAATTTGAAAGGTTTTATAACATCCTTTGGATTAAATGTATGTTCCCTTTCCATTCTCTTCTCCCCTAAATATGGGCTTTATCAGAGTTGAGGGTAGAATGGTCCTTAGACACTGTCAGTCTCCAAAGCTGCTGGTTTATGTTTTATCAAAGGTAAGCCATCACATGTACTGAGTTTAGAAAAAAAGTCTATTTTCATGGGCATGAGGATACTTGGTAGAAGAACTGGAGAGGTGCTTGTGTTATTGGTACTTCTTTAGCCTAGGAAGGCAAAAGTAACTGCTGTTCAGTAAATCATAACAGCAAAACAAAAAATAAATCATAATAAAAGCACCAACACTAATAAAAACTACCATGTACTGAGTACTCATTATGTGCCAAGGACTATGCCAAACGTTACAGAATTCATTTGAAACTACAGAAACACATTAAAGACTGTTATTATCCTTATTTAACAGATGAGAAAACCAAGGTGATATAGGTAAAGCATCTAGTTTGCCTGAGGCCACACTATTAGAAATGGGATTAAAAAGTAGATCTAAGTGACTAATGGAATCAAATTGAGAGTAGATAGACTCACATCTATGGCCAAGTGATTTTTGACAAGGCCGCCAAGTCCACTCAATTGGAAAAGAATAGTCTTTTCAACAAATGGTGCTGGGAGAACTGACTATCCATATGCCAGAAAATGAAAGACGACCCCTATCTCATAGCATATATTTTTTTTTTTATTATGGGTAAAAATCAAAATTCTCACAATACATACAAACATTTGTAAAATGATATATAAATATATATGCATATATGTGTATTTGCTTACAAA